>JAVTVY010033648.1:0-13772 GCA_036873755.1 Hanleya hanleyi | reverse complement strand
ATACTTGAGAGAAATGTGGCCAAGATAGTCTTATAACTGACAGAAATGTGGTCAGTCAAGTTAACCTTATATTTGCCAGAAATGTGGTCAAGATAGCCTTGTACTTGACAGAATTGTGGCCAAAATAGCCGTATACTTGACAGAAATGTAGTCAAGATAGCCTTATACTTGACAGAAATGTGGTTCAGACATAATCAGGATTATTTAATAATCTCTCTCTTAAATCGAGAATGTTAAAATGGTTATTTGCTAATCTGTTTGTCGGTTTTTAAATTCTCTTTCTATCTAAATTGATCACCACTTCAAGGACTGCCTTGTATACTTGTATGTCTTCTAACAATGAGTTCCCGATAAATTAGCGCGTTCTTGCTTCCTTGCTCCATTCACCAGCTATCGATTCTAAAGCCTGTTAGTACCCCCAATATCGCCTGACTGAAGCACTGGTTTCGTCTATAAATATCTAGATATCCTTCGCCGAGTATATCAGAAACCGGACGTGTTCTATTAGAACAATTTTAAGATAGCCAATAAACGCGAGACTATGAAATCAGCCAGATGGTATAAACCACGAAATTATGAACCGGTGGGACTACATGACAGATTAACAGTAGACTGTGCGGTACGTTACTGGATACGCTGTTAATTCCAATTATTAGTGTGGTTTACCTGTAACTGTTTCAGTTGATTTGGTATAATATATCATGGCTTAATCAGTCGTGTAACAACAATGCCCATTAAAGTCCTATAATGAGAGGTTGCCTTTACGTGTCCGTGGTGACATAGCGTCAGTTGCTTGACGTACGTTCGGTCTCACTAATTGTATTTTCCGTGTCCTTTATCAACAGCTATATGGGTACAATGCATGTTAATTGACCTTGGATAATCATGGAAATACAGAATGCAGACGAGGTAACTGACCTGTCCAATTTAATACATATACCGATTGAACGTGGGTTCTATGAAACTTATTGCAACCAATGTCTTTGGTCTCTATCCCACGTCGTGATTTTGGTCTGGGCGTTTTCCAGGGAAATCCATGCCGATAGTATTACTGATAGTGTCACGGCTATAAAAATTGCATGGCATGATGTGTTGAGGTGATTTTTTCCACACTAGAATACATATAGCCCATAAACACATACAAAATACATTTACACTACAAATATATATATATATACATCGAAGCAGGAAATTCACAACACTGTCCAAATGGTTGGTGCGTTGTCCAAATGGTTGGTACGTTATATATTCACAGATACTAGACGTTTCGGCAAAAGTTACATGTTGCCTTCTACAGTAGGAAATGGTCTTGAGTCACAAACTCGAGTTCTTCTTATTACCAGTAATGGATTAAAACAGTTCACTAAAAACACTAAAAACAGTTCATGATAGATGCTAGAGTCTATACAGGACAAACAACTTGGACTGAATACAGCGACGCTAACTACAATAAAACCGCTATAAAGTTAATCTAATCACACTGGCTGGTCATTGCTTTTTTCCGGTTCTGTCCCGTACGTCTCGCTTGTTGATTGCTTGGGGGATAAAAACTACGAAGTTCGTACTGCCAAAACAGTTCTCGTGCTTCCCTGCTTGTTTTGTTTTTATTTTTGACAATTTCAATGGCCTGTAGGGTTAGATTGTCATAACCACAACCACTATCGCGAAAATGTTTGGGATTGCCTCTGCGGATCTCCGCGCTGTGACCGGCGTGTCGGGTTTTGTGGTGCGGAGGAGGAATGAAGTTCACTAAAACACCGAGCAGAGATTTCTTCTAACTGTATATTTTCTCAATATTCATCATTTGGCACAATAAGCCCAGATTTAAACAGTTCAAGTTCAACAGTAACTGTGCAGATTTGTTATGGTATCAGTTTATCTCAATTAACAGACGGCTGTGACCTGGAGGCCCCGTTTTCCCACTACTGACAGTTTGCAATTTGAAAGTTCAGAGTTTACTGTTGAGTTGTCACAGATGATAGCTTCAGTTACAGCTACAGTTACAGTTGTGCGATTACAGTTCTGTAAGAAAATATATGAATCCTTATAGTATATAAAATAAAGTACATGCGACATCTAACCACAATACTGGTATATTTAAATCTCCATTCCAATGTATTCTGCACTTAGCTTAACCGTTTACTGATTACATTTGGTTAATGCTATTAAAGAATAATTAGAATATCCACCATATTATTTGAATACATCAAATCCATAATCTTGCCTATAGGATATTACACAAATCCATAATCCTGCCTATAGGATATTACACAAATCCTAAGAAATCGCTTCAGAAATTTATGATCCAATATAATTAAATACAATGAACTCATGGCTATTCTTTAGCTCCACAATAATCAATCGCATTCTAGATAATAAACAATTAATTTTATAACTCAATCAGAGAAATTGTCTGCATTTGGCTTAATCACAATAATCATATAGATTGATCTGCATGTGTTCAATTATTGCCCAATGATTCGAATCAATTGTTACTTTCGATTTCATATCCCCCACGCGAGGGGGGGCAGATCAGCAGACTACACTTTGTTTACACGCTTGACGGAATTAATCATTAAATCAAACTGAACTTCATAACAGTTCGTAAAACAATATCTAGAATATTTCAGATTTACTACATATTCGAATATAAGCGCTCCTAAACTGATGTACTTTACAAGATCAGAGAACCACACAGGGAAAAATGGCGGTAAGTACAACTCCGTGGCAGCAACTTCACTTCTACATGTTCATGATCCAATTATTTCGCAATAAATTTGAACCTAATTTCCTGATATCGATACCATAATCCATAAAAATGTATGCTACCGTACCTGAAGGGTGGATCTCCGCTGTGTTACCAAAGAAAACAGTCAATTTTGACGAGCGCACTTGCGCACTTCTCTGCAGCGCTGAATAGTTTGAACATGTGAGACGCTACATGAACAGCTGATATCCGGTGACGTCACACGGGAGCAGTTATTGTTTGCGGGGGCGGTCCTAACCTACTGTAACGTGTACGAGCAGGACCAGTCGTGGTGTTTACGAGAAAACGAATCAATAACCGGAATTGCCCACTGGCATTCTGGCCGGCACCGTAGGTAGCCCCTTCACTAGTACAGATCCGGGGATCGAAGAGATGATCACAACCCTACAAGGATGACTGACGCTTATGTAAAGGTCTATTATGGTATATTCTGCACAAATAGTATACGCGGTTACAATTGATAGCGTAGAACCGCGTGGCTTAGACAGAATGTCTCAGGAGATGTAACGTTATGATATTTACATATATGTACAGACACTAGGAGAGTGTATGCAAATAAACTTGATGTAAATATACATGTGATATAAGAGGGTGTGTGCATATAAAGTTAACGGATACGTACACTTGGTGTGTGCATATAAGGTTAACGGATACGTATCCCTGGTGTATATGTGGATAATAGAAGAGAATGTGCGCAGTTTAAGCTTGGTGTTATATGTCAATAATATATATATGGGAGTGTATGCATATAGCTTTATAGTTAATATAGTGCTTTATGTCTATGCGCGATAAGGGCGGCCTGGCTGCTGGCCCTTCTCTTCCTCCGTCGTTGGAACGTTACGGATGTAACGCTCTCTCCAGGGATGGCACCCCGTCGTTGGAACGTTAAGGATATAACGCTCTCTCCAGATACGACACCCAGTCGTTGAGACGTCAAGGCCCGTTGGAACGTTACGGCGGTAACGTTCTCCCCAATATATATATATACCCTCAGGCGTTGGAACGTCACGGCAGTGACGCTGTCTCCAGATATGGCACCAAGTCGCTGAAACGTCACGGCCCGTTGGAACGTTACGCGGTAACGCTCTCTCCAGAGATGACCCCCAGTCATTGGAACGTCACGGCGGTGACGCTCTCTCCAGAGACGTGGCAACCCGGCGTGTTCTTCACCCCCAGTCGTCGGAGCCTGACCCCAACTTGTCAGCTCACCAGTCTGCTTCCCGCACAGGTAAGTATAGCCCGGCGTCTCAACCCTTACGGCTGCTGCGACCCGTCTATAGACCCGCCTGTGACTACACAACTTCACGACAATCTCTCACGTAAGCACCACGCACCACTCACTCTCCGTGACCGTCAGGACAATTACTTGGGTATATATTGTATTACCATTTCATCTGGTACCAATGAAACATCATGACTGTATGTCAACTGTCGTTGGCGACCCCCTGCGACCTGGTCGCAAGCTTCTGCGACCTTCTGCGACCCGGTCGCCGATTTCTGCGACCTTCTGCGACCCGGTCGCAGATTTCTCCAATTCCACCGTCTATCGGCGTTTCTCGGGAGGAGCAGTCTGTCTGTGCTGTACCTTGTATCTTGGCTTGTCTTTTCTGTATGGGCTGTAATCTGTGCCTTGTATACTACTGTACTGTCATCGGTAATCTGGACTTTTGCTGTACTGTTTGTAATCTGTGTGTCTTGATTTTCTTGTATTGTTGATAATCTGTGATCTGTGTTTCTTTCTTGTGTGCTCTGTGTTCTGTATCTTTCTTGTGTGCTCCGTGTACTGTATCTTTCTGTCCTGTAAGATCTGTGATCTGTACTTGTCTCTTTCCAGCTGGACGCCGTCCGTGTAGCCGTCTGCGACCTTTTTGCTGGGCCCCCGGAATACACGATTTACCGACGTTTCTCGAGGAAAACAGCTCGCCCGCCTTGGACCTTGACTTGCTCCGCCCGGCTGTAATCACGGTTCTCGTTCTCGCCCGTATAGCGTTGCACGTCCGTCTGCGTCGTTGCATTATGGCAGTGGGAGTTTGGTTTATTTCGCTCTGTATTTACCGTAACGTGGCGTATTATCTGAGGGTGGAGGGAGTCCCTATCTATCGTCATATACCGCTTCACGATCAACAAGATCGACACATAAATATTGCGACTTTAGTCCCAGTGCTGCGAGATTAGCTCAGTAAAACAGTGTCAAAATTATCAACCTACTGGTATAGACCTGATAGCCTTATTCTATACTGAAGTCAGACCATGCAAATTGCCGGAACGTGCTACGCGACAATGCATGTCTCATTACAGTATTAAAGAATGCCCCAGACTACAATATGCACGCTACACAGACGTGTTTCCTAAACTATAGTATAACCACAAACACGTTTCCACACCGAAAATGCGAGCTGGCAAATTCTCATTGGATTGGCGTGTTTCTACAGGTTACACTAACTACAGGAGTTTGCAAGCTTTTATGTTCCCCGGCCAAAACAACTGCATTAACGGCCCAACCGTAAATTGCGCCAAAATCGAAAGTTACAGGCTGTACCTGGACGTGCTTCCTCCAGCTCTGGTCTTTCTGGTCTGAACACCCTCCCAATGTCTGCACGAGCTTATATAGCCATAAATGTGAATGACATCCCAATCCATAATTCGTAAAGAATGTTCCACATAAAGGGCAACACCTATCTCGCTCTGGTAAGCGAGAAATACGGGGGAATGCATTTCCGACCACTGGCTCCTCCATCACGGGCTCTTCCACCCTTCCAGCGGTGACACGCCCCCTCTGATTCGAACAGTCCTATACACAAACGGTTAACCGTTACACTACTGTACGCTAGCGCATAATACACGCTACTGTCAAATCTGTCTGTCTGCACTCGGCGCTATTCGTAACATTCCTCCGGGGCCCACACACTGGAGGATCGTCAGCCTCAAGAATAGGACAACATCTTTGCACAGATCGTCTGTATTCGCCGTTCTTAGTTTTGACCTTGAAGTTTCGGACAATGCCATCCTTACCAGGATAGACTTCGATGATACGAGCAAGATCCCATTTGCCCCTGACAGCAACAGGGTCTGTAAGCAACACGACATCGCCCCCTTTCATTTGACGACCCTTGAGTTGCCACTTGGCTCTTCTAGTCAAAGTCGGGAAGTATTCTCTGATGAAGCGCTTCCAAAACTGGTTGACAATCATTTGCACGAGTTCAAATCGTTTACGAAGATTTTTAGTTTCCTCGAAGGGACCCTGAGGGACATCTGCCGAAGCACGTCCAAGGATGAAATGATTGGGAGTCTATGGCTGAGGATCATTGGGATCACTTGGAGCATATCCCATAGGTCTCGAGTTTATGAGACACTCCGCCTCGGCAAAGGCTGTAGACATTTCATTCCATGTCAAAACCTGTTGACCGATGGCTACTTGAAGCGCACGCTTTGTTTGCTTCACGAGACTCTCGTACAATCCCCCTTGGTGGGAACTTAGAGGAGTTATAAATATCCACTTAACCTTGTGCAAGGAGGCAAAATCTCGCAGCTGTTTTTTGCCTTCTTGTACCAGTTGTTTCAGCTTTTTCTGAGCTCCGATGAAGTTTGATCCATTGTGAGAAATGATCGTCTGTGGCCAACCATGGTGGGCAACAAAACGTAGTAGGGCTTGCAGGAGAGCAGCAGTAGACAGCCCATCCACAATCTCTAGGTGTATGACACGAATCGTAGCACATGGTGGCCCTCCACAGTTTCGTAGTAATAGCCCCTCTCTAATTTCATAATACGATAGACTGCCCTTGTTCTGCTACATCATAATTCTTCTTGTCTTTTTAATAGCTTATATCTATAATGCCATCCTATTCAGCATTATTAACGCTGCAAACGAGTACGTACAAATCGAGTGCTGGCTTCGTCTACACGCTGATCGGGATCATAAAGTAACGTTTGTCCTGCCTCAGTTATGCCCCTTGGGTGTGCCTAAAAATCAGGACTCATTTACGGGAAGAAAATCTGACCAAAAACGGGCAGGTTGACACCCACTTTTGTTTGCCTTTTTAAGTTGAGACCGGACCAGGGAACGTGAGTAAGAAGTTTAATTGAAATCGCTCTTACAGATTTTTCTGGAAATGGAGCCGAATTTGACTATTTTTCGACATTTTTAAGGGGTTTTCTAGGAAAAATGAAGCAAGCATGAAGGAGAATGTTCGAGTTTAATTTTTCTATAACATAGCAGCGTTATATCTTGAAATAATAGTTTCATCAAGCTCTTTCAGAAAATATATACATATAAGTGATTTGGGTTGAAGGTTTTACGACAACTGGTCGCCGAAAAACGGACCCATAGTCTATTCCATGCCGAATGGAAGAATCTCTGGGGTGCACCCTTTAAGGCATAATAGTGGAGTCTATGCATTATCTTAATGTAGACTCCGTTACGGAGCGGAGATGTATCATTACGCCAGATTGTTTAATTTTAAATGCCTAGTTACACCTGAAGCGCTATTTTCGGAAGCAGGTGGAAAGAAGACCAGGAGTTCGATTAAAATAATCCACAGTGTGTCCATTAGTATACTATTGAGGTTATTGCATACTGTATTCCATACAGGAGTTATATCCCCCTGGAATGAGCTTTCGGTGGATATTATGGCAGAACGAGGTCCTATCAGAATGATATAAATTTGCCAGTGTAAATTTTCTTTACAAGAGAACCCATTTACAGTCCATAGAGGATGGAATGGATGTATATTATTATGGTTTTACGAATTATTTCTCAAGTTTCTGAAGTATTTCCCATGTTTCTAGGAGAAAATTTAGTGCAAAATTACCAATAATTTGACTTGGTTACATCTCTTATTTGCATTTTCCCGCGTTTCTGCTATCATTGGAAAGCGGAAAAGCAACCACGGCCTTCATATTGCCGAATGGATGACCATTATTAAGAAGAAATAGGTTAATTTGGAGCTTTGTTCTCGAAAATCCTGCTAGAATTGGCAAAAGTGATCAAAACAAAGATGGGGTAGGGGGAAAGTTATCGGTCGGATTTCCCAAAATAATATGTATAACTGGCAAGTGTTGTATACCGCCATACTCGCAAACACTCTGAGATTACGATGCATGTGAATAATTAATTTCGTAAAAAACATCCTGCCCCTTAAGGTGGCCCTCCACAGTTTCGTAGTAATGGCCCCTCTCTAATTTCATAATACGGTAGACTGCCCTTGTTCTGCTACATCATAATTCTTCTTATCTTTTTAATAGCTTATATCTATAATGCCATCCTATTCAGCATTATCAACGCTGCAAACGAGTACGTACAAATCGAGTGCTGGCTTCGTCTACACGCTGATCGGGATCATGGAGTAACGTTTGTCCTGCCTCAGTTATGCCCCTTGGGTGTGCCTAAAAATCGAGACTCATTTACGGGAAGAAAATCTGGCAAAAAACGGGCAGGTTGACACCCACTTTTGTTTGCCTTTTTAAGTTGAGACCGGACCAGGGAACGTGAGTAAGAAGTTTAATTGAAATTGCTCTTACAGATTTTTCTGGAAATTGAGCCGAATTTGACTATTTTTCGACATTTTTAAGGGGTTTTCTAGGAAAAATGAAGCAAGCATGGAGGAGAATGTTCGAGTTTAATTTTTCTATAACATAGCAGTGTTATATCTTGAAATAATAGTTTCATCATGCTCTTTCAGAAAATATTACATATAAGGGATTTGGATTGAAGGTTTTACGACAACTGGTCGCCGAAAAACGGACCCATAGTCTATTCCATGCCGAATGGAAGAATCTCTGGAGTGCACCCTTTAAGGCATAATAGTGGAGTCTATGCATTATCTTAATGTAGACTCCGTTACGGAGCGGAGATTTATCATTACGCCAGATTGTTTAATTTTGAATGCCTAGTTACACCTGAAGCGCTATTTTCGGAAGCAGGTGGAAAGAAGACCAGGAGTTCGATTAAAATAATCCACAGTGTGTCCTTTAGTATACTATTGAGGTTATTGCATACTGCATTCCATACAGGAGTTATCTCCCCCTGGAATGAGATTTCGGTGGATATTATGGCAGAACGAGGTCCTATCAGAAAGATATAAATTTGCAAGTGTAAATTTTCTTTACAAGAGAACCCATTTACAGTCCATAGAGGATGGAATGGATGTATATTATTATGGTTTTACGAATTATTTCTCAAGTTTCTGAAGTATTTCCCATGATTCTAGGAGAAAATTTAGTGCAAAATTACCAATAATTTGACTTGGTTACATCTCTTATTTGCATTTTCCCGCGTTTCTGCTATCATTGGATGACCATTATTAAGAAGAAATAGGTTAATTTTGAGTTTTGTTCTCGAAAATCCTACTAGTCGGGTATCAGTCGGGTATGCCGCACTTTAGTATCGATGGCATCGAGCAGATTTCTTTAGTTTTTTAGCTTTGTCCCCTAAATAAACTTTTTTCAGACCGCCATTTTCCCCTCCCTTCGGTACAAAATCATGGTCGATCGTGTGTAGAGTCGGGCACGTCTCTGTGTGTACCTCAGGCAGGACTGACGCGCTGGTTCTCTTGAACCTCCCTGGTTGAACACGGTGGTTCTCTTTGCTCAGAATATTCTCATTTTCAAATAGAAATCTGCATTCGACCTTTAATATTCTTCATGTCTACTCAAGTAGCACAGTTTTCATTTAGCAAAATCGGATGGTTACGATAAGCAAAAGCCAGATCATTTAGATTTACTGGTCATGGTTGTTGTTGTGCGGGGTTTCGACGCTGGTGTAGGTCTACGGAGTTTATATCCTTCTGATGTTGTCCGATTCTAAATGAATACTCACTGACAAGCGTTCACTGTCGTTGAATTGATTTGAATTTTTTTTCCTCATGTTTTCACATCAACTGTGGTCCGACATATTCATGATATGACCCCAGTTTCGAGCCTTCGACAGGTGAATGTATTTTATTTTTCGCTCTAGTTCGTGTTGTCCTATGCACTGCTCGCCAAATTGGTCAGCCACTGTTTGCCCATCATCCCAAGTCCACTTTCAGCCTCGAAGCTCAACCCACGGTATAGAAAAAATGCATAGTGATTTTTTGTTAGACCATGCATAGAGACATCCTTCTAGGGTGGGTGGCCAGTCCGTAACATGCGTTAGTAATGTGCTAGAGGCACTTATAGCATTTCAAAGAACTTGCCAAAACCCCCGAAAATTAGGGGTAGGGGTTATATATGACATATTTCCACTTGTACTGCATTTTAAGTTACATTTAAGATATCGTTATGAAGGAATGTCTATGGACTGCCGCATGATGGAAGATTCATATTGATTGGTCAAATCCTGTCTGTTATGTAGGTCATAACAGGTTGCTGGCTAATAGGCAGATGAAAGGACGTCTGTGGCTCATGTATTGTTCTGTGGAATCACAAAACACTACATTTTCAGTAATAATTTCAAAAATTCAGATTTAAATATGAGCACTTCTGAGTAATATTCGCAGTAATTATCAAGTCGAAAAATATAGTTTCCTCGTAAGTAACTCATCTGACAAGTTCCAAACAAAATGGATGATGATTGAGAATCATTTTGATATATGAACAGCTCTATGAATGTAACTATCCTTACAAAACTTAAAACTTTAGTGATTAAAGTCGTATGAATATAATATTTGTCTAATGTTTTTACGTATATATTATCGTAACTGTAAGTTTTAAGTTTGCTGAGTTCACCTGACATTGTTTTAACCAGTACCGAAACGTCTACGTGAGAACAGGTGTCGTGGATAAATCAAGAAAAGTATAGGACCAAGTATTGAGCCCTGGGGCACGCTGCAAGTGATTGTTTTAGACAAACTGCAATTGAGAGATACATGTACACTGTAAAAATTGGTGACATGTTTAACGTCTCAAAATGAAACATGATTTTGTCCCAACTTTTGGGACATGTGAGTACGTATATGTTTCATATTAAAACGGCTTCATGTTTCAGATTGAAACACGTGTCTTTTTCCCATGAGTTAATGATGTCTCAATATGAGACATTTCTTCAATAAGTACGTGTTCGTTGGAAACATGAAACGTTCTACATTTTGAAACATATTGTGTATACATGTCACAAGCTGAAACATGTTAGAGCCGACTACATGTTTCAAAATGAAACGTCTAAGCCCAAACATGACTTTGTCCCAACTTTTGAGACATGTCACAAGTGAAACGGATCTGTACATGTCTCAAACGTGGGAGTGTTTCAAAACAGTCTACATCCCATTACGTGTTTCAGGAGACTGTCAGACTGGCATGTGCATGATACCAGTACTGAAATGAAAACATTCATCAAAAATCAACATACACCAAGTTTTATTCTCTTATATTCGTTGGAAGTTCAACTCAGGAACATGTATGAACAAACAATAACCATATAGAGAAACACATAAAACAGACGGCTCCTCAGGTTAACTCAAACCTAATAATGATTTCAAACAGATGCATGATTGGAACATCAGAATCCCTGATGTGAACCCCGTTACGTACAATAAAGTGAAAATTGTTCATATAACAATAACGTGCTCAAGGATTGATTCATTTATATCACTGATTCACACTTAAAAGTTAAAGATAATTTACTCAACTTGCCATATTGGTTCGTTGACACGACATTGTCGGATCTCTGATAAAGTATTATCCCATATTGTACTCCATGTCTAATCCGACACACTGCAAACATTTCTGAACATGGGTACTGTATTACTCAGGCCTACAAATATGGGATTGCTGAATGATACTGCCTTTGTTGTTTTTCCTGACATGCTACTCGCGATTAACTATTTCTCTTTCGGAGTGGCTGAAATTTCATTCCATTTTGGGTTATGGAATACGGATCGCAGATTTATTAACATCAGGGCTGGAGGGCTGGATTCGTCTCGAGTTTTGCAACATTGATCACATTGTGGAATGAAGTAGAAACATTGTTGACACTAAACACTATTCAATATTCCAATACGTATGAAAAATAATGTCCATTCTGTCTCCTTCTGATTTATATATGCCACTAAGGCCGAATCTCGTCCAACGCTGTAATGACGTATCATTATGAAGCATCTAACATGTTACCATCTCAAAATGAAACGCTAAACATGTATCCTCTTTTCACAGTGTACACACTGAGATCTAGAGGGAAGGTAACTTCGGAACCAATCATTACTTGTTCCCCTAAGACCGGGCAGCTTTGTAAGAGGAAACCGGTTTGATTAGTGACATCTGAATTCCGCAACTCCGGGCACACCACACTTAAGTTCGCTAATGGTTTGATAATTTCTTGTGGTGTGTATGGAGACAAGAGAAATTCATCACGGAAATAATTGTCAACCTGTTGTTCAAACCTTGTGGGGGTTTTTGGTGGTCCGAGGCAATGTTACAGAGGTAGTAATTCATATGATGTACAATATCTAAAGGAATTGAGGTATCATGGTCTTGTATTTGAATACTTTGTGGCAATGTGCATGAATTGCGTTTCTTTAATAACTCGTTTATCGTTTCCATGTATTTCTTATATTTTAATTTATCTCGTTAAATTTCTTAGCGTTTCGCAGGGTGTAATTTATTTTATTTCGATGAACTTTATATTGTCTCGTAGCATCGGGGTACAGTCTGTGTTTAGCATCGGGGTAAAGTCTCACGTATGGAGTTTAAGAGGCCTGGTGATACCCAGGGTTTTAGTATTCGTGATTTTGTATGATGTTTCGTAGTAATTAGGAAAGCATTCATCATATATGAAATTTAATTTCTCTTGTAATGACTGTACAGCAGTTTCAGCAGCAGCCTGGGATGTTCCAATGTTCCAGTCAATTGTTTTCATTCCTCAGTGTACCAGACAAGAGAGAAACTTGTTTGACAAAGTGAAAACGTTCAAGTGGAAACTAAATAAGAGCTTTTTCATGTATTCAAATGAATAATCAGCTTCGATTGTGAAAAGCAGTCGAAGTGTGGCGTAACAATTTGTACTCAGGTGTGAGTGTCATTGGAGAGCCAGTGCATAAATAGAGCAACAATTTTGTGATCAGCCGAAAATTTGTTTTGGTTAACAATGTAGGTTTGAGGTTCAGGTGGATAAGTTGCAAATAAGTCGTATCTGTAATGATTAAAGGCAATTTACCTTATGAGTCACAAATAACATGCAGATCAGGGGGGGCGGTCTTGTCGGCACTGTATAAACTGGACATTCGTTAAAACTACACCATAAAATACCGACACCAAGGCCATGATAATAATAGTTGAGATTCATGTAACGAACTTGGAGGAACGTTAAATAAACGTGTTCACTTATTTCCTTTGGGCTCACTTTCTCAAACATCAAGGCATCTGAATATTCAAATTCAAAATTCGACCAATAAACAAAAATGAAAGAGCAAGTAAACAAGGGAGAAACTAGAGATAATATGGTGCAAAATAATCATTGTGCACAGTCCCAATATTGGTAATCATGTGTAAGCTGGTTCGATAAAAATAGCTATGTAATTACATTGATTTTCCAGCAACGTCAGTCAAAGAACGAAGAACCGGGTATACGAATTGTCGAACAACACAGGGTTTATAGCCATGGAATGTATATAAGATCTATACGAATGTAAATATATATTATATACTTGGTGATGAGATAGTGAAAATTATCAATTGAGTAAAAGCGATATTTCACTGCAGGGGCTAGGGGTGGTATGAACCCATGTACTTCAAGGTCCTCCTGGTACTCATATGAACAGTCACAATCAAAGCGTGACTGAGATACATCATTCTTTGGATGACGACTTTACAACGAATATTATGGATTAAGAATACTGATCAGCGATACGGATTTGATATTTTTGGAACATCATGATGTCTTGCCGGCATCATTGAAAACTGTTGACCGCTTCTCTCTTGCAGGAAACAAGCGTATGTTTATGTATACTATGATTGTCTTTTTGAATTTGGTGCTAATACTGTTATATGGAATAAGGAATAGGTCTTTGGATTATGGACGCGGATATTCTCTAAT
>JAVTVY010033647.1:0-14651 GCA_036873755.1 Hanleya hanleyi | reverse complement strand
CGCCGGTATGTACATAACCCTTCTTTCCGTCTACTAGCTACTCCAGGTATACCCATAGCATCCTTGCACCCGGGTCCCTCCGGTTGAGTATATTGTGTGCCACATCCACGATCACGGTTTCGGATGATCGTCTTCGACCCAGGTTCCCTCTGTTTGAGTACTATTTGCCACATCCGTGATCATCTCAGCGGCTACTCTGCACGAACTCAAGAACTACAACAAGGCCAAGATCCCTACCTCCATCTGTTGGTAGTGTGGCTAAGCAATAGCAGGTGATAATTTGAGCAACAAATATTAAACATTTATAAACAATGTTGATACTTGTTATCAAATCAAACCTGCTATTGCTTTGATTACCCATCCCATCCTCCCCTCACACGGCCTTGTACAAGCACATCTGCAGGCTGCAGTAGGAAAGAGGAAGTATTCAGGATGGGACACGTGGAGACAACTTTTATTTTCTCGCAAGGATTCTCCTAAAGGAAGAAATAAGGCTAAGCAATAGCAGGTTTGATTTGATAACAAATACCAACATTGTTTATAAGTGTTTAATTTCTACGCATTATTATTTATATAGATTCCTATTCGAAAGGTTAGACTCTTAAAGAAATATAACCAACTACTTTACTTTCGTTGAGGGCGATATATAACCTATTATTTTTATTACAATCTGTGAAGTCATTTTTCCACTTTGAGGTCGACGTGGGCGCCACCATATTGCCTGTGGGATGACGTGACTGATGACGTCAGCATTCAGGACAACGTCACGGCTACGCTTGATCCAGGGACGTTCCAACTACGGCATTTGAATTAATCTGGGTTCGAGTTGTAATTCAAGGAATAAACTGACGCGGCGAATCCCACGAGGGGGATTCCTAAAACGAAATTGGTTTAGGTTATTTTCGCCACTGAAAAATTTCTTCCCCAAGTTTTTCAACTGAGAGATGCCCGATTCAATTTCGACAAAATTTGAAACTGAGCGGTAAACTGAAAGAGTGTTCTCTGCAATTGTCCAGTGATTTCAGTTGAACGACGGTGCTTCTAAGTTCATAAAAAATTTTATGATTACACTTGAACTACTAGAATCAATTAGAACGTTTTTGAATTTACTGGGTTCCTTCTCCTTCAAATTATCGGCATGACTAGCACGAACAACCATAAATCTCCATGACGTTGTGACGTTTTTAGAGGAGTATAAACTCACTTCTGCTCATCTAAAAACGTCACGCAGTGGTGCAATGGCGGCGCCCAATGCACGCCGTTGCGAGCAACAAATAGTCAATATTTCCTTTATTTCGCATTCTATCAACATAAGTTTTACACAATAAGGTTTGGAATACGATTGCTGATAAATATAGTCACACTCAAAAATAAGGTAAGTACTCCTTTAACAAGCTTCCACATTTTGCAAGCCTTGACCGTTACTGCAACATTTTCATTCATTTTTATTTATTTTTCATTTCATTCTGATGTTGTGATGCCTCTTTAATGGATCGTGTCGGGTGACTTGACATTGACCAGGCAAGTATTTCCCCCAAATTTTGATGGAAGGAAGTTTTCAAATGCAAATATTCCAATATAAATCACATAGTACGAATCTAACTTTTGAATGACATTTTGAAGTGTCATTCGGTTTGACGTATAGAAGTAGTACAAATATGAACACTGGGATTTCCTGGATTTCAACTTCTTCTTTATTAAACACGACGTTTCGCTAAGTCTGCCCTTAGCATTCTCAAATGTATGATACACTTGAGAATGCTAAGGGCAGACTTAGCGAAACGTCGTGTTTAATAAAGAAGAAGTTGAAATCCAGGAAATCCCAGTGTTCATAGTACGAATCCACAGAAACATAGTTTGTTTAAGGCAAAATGTCAAATTAAAAAGATATTGCAGTGTTTTTCTTAAGAAATGAAGTTGCAGGGTCACTGACAAAACTTATAGGGTCCAACAGAAATGGCGTTTGGGGGGGGGATGGACCCCTCAAATGATGCAATCTGAGAGCATCTGAGGATGGAACTCGCACCAGACGAAGCATTTCAGTGATGAATGATTTCTTGTCGTATTGACTCAGCTAAACCTGCATGGCAGAGTAAGCATGGTAAGGGGGCATCCAAAAAGTATGAACTTAGAAATGCCAGGGGAGGGGAAATTTTGCCCAATTAATTTCCAAGGTATCAAATTCTGCCAAATATTACTGATCTTATTATCTTGTCATATAGTTAATGTGGAAAAAACTGTCCAAACTGGATATTTTGAAATTAATGACAATAAGGACATCCTTAATTTGTGTCATGCCGATGGTCCTAAAATTCTATTGAAAAGTAATTTGAGAATTTTTGCTGTCAAAAAGTGAGATCTTGTGAAGTTCACAAACTTGTTTAAATTGTTATTTTTATTCAAATATTGGTTGGTGCTGCATGATAATGAATCAAACAGCCTGAATTGTAATATATGTGAAGTTTCAGCTCTCTATCATTTGTCAATTTGGAGATATTCAAACTTTCCTAGCAGATAATTAACAGCATGACAACATGTCCACTTTTTTGTGTCAACGATTTTGTTTTATGGTTATGTGTCAGACATTGAAACACGTTACGACAACTGAGTGAGAAAGTCACACATCAGAAAGATTCACGTGAAGAATGGACTGAGAGACCAAGGCCTAAATGGACAGGTCACCATGAGCTTTGGCAGCATTGTTGTTGTAAAATTGTATGCTACAGAGTTGTAAAATGCTATCTCACACACAGACAGAAATAATACAGAAACTGATAAAGATCTCTGTTATATTAATGAACGACAATCACTGATCCTAAGAAGGACAGGTGACTAAAATACCACCTCTCCTGCAGGAGTACTTCAGAATTCGTCTGTTGCCAGTCCACCAAGGCGTCCACCACATGAATTGTGAACTTCTTTCTGTTATACTAGACGCCGCTCTTGATTGGCTAAAATGTCCCCATTCCCTTATGTGCAGTTGAGTATGTCAACCAATCAGCGTAAGGCTCTCAATACATCCAATTTATACATACAGAAACAGAAAGCACATGTCAACCCGCTTGTTTTAAGTGCAATCAGCAGTTTCAAAAGCATGACCTCGTTCTGGCTGAGAAATCTACCAATTTATTGCATATTTTCATGGAATGTTTATGAAGAAAAAGACAAATATATACCACTATAATTTTGTCATTATCTGTTAGTTTGGCATCCATTATTTTTTTTTTTCTCACACTCGAGTTGTCTGGTAAATGACCCGGGAACACAAATACGGTACAACTAATGCATACTGATTTTTTTTTTCTGCCAAAATTATGCATTTACATCCGCCAAATTATACATTCGCATATATGGGTATAGCAATGGCAAACAAGCTGAGTATAGCTAGCAGGTCCTCCGCCAAGTAGCCTGTTTGAGAGTATATGCATATACGCTTCCAATATCTCCTTAAATATAACTTGGAAAGTGGATATGTGTATATGGAAAGAGACGATTATCTGGAATTGTTGAGACAATTTGAGGAGGTTTGGGAAGCAGTAATGTGTAGTGTAACACTGGAATTGAAGTCTGTAGTTGTATATGGATTTGTGGATGGCGAGGTTTATAAATCGATGGGTGGAATAGATCAAGATATCGCGTTCACAACACAGATGGGTACAACATGGGTGAGTGACATCCAAGATGGTCAAAGACAGCCATCTTGGATTACATACTACCTCAAGGAAAATCAATACCAATGGCCAACTAACTGATGGGAAGCAACTTCTCAAGTTTGAAGTCAACCGGATGAATTGTTCTCACGATAGAGCATTCACAAGATGAGGGACGGAGAGAATCCAAGATGGTCAATGGCAGCCATCTTGGATTACGTACCTCAGTAAAAATCAATACCAGTGGCCATCTAACTGATGTGAAGCACCTTCTCAAGTTTGAAGTCGATTGGTTGAGTTGTGTTTAAAATATCTTGTTCACTAGATGCAGGATAGACGGAATCCAAGATGGTCAATAGCAACCATCTTGAATTACATACTACCTTGTACCTCAGTGAAAATCAATACCAATGGCTGTCTGATGTGAAGCACCGTCTCGAGTTTGAAGTCGATTGGACAAATTGTCCTCGAGATATCACGTTCACAAGATGCGAGACGGATGGAATCCAATATGGCCAATGGCAGCCATCTTGGATTACGTACCTCAGTGAAAATCAATACCAATGGCCATCTAACTGATGTTAAGAACCTTCCCAAGTTTGAAGTCGATTGGTCGAATTGTTCTTGAGGTATCGCTTTCACAAGATCTGAGACGGATGGAATCCAATATGGTTAATGGCAGCCATCTTGGATTATGTATCTCAGTGAAAATCAATACCAATGGCCATCTGACTGATGTGAAGAACCTTCCCGAGTTTGAAGTCGATTGGTAGAATTGTTCTTGAGATATCGTGTTCACAAGATGTGGGACGGACAGAATCCAATATGGTCGATGGTGGCCATCTTGGATTACGTACCTCAGTGAAAATCAATACCAATGGCCGTCTAACTGATGTGAAGCATCTTCTCAAGTTTGAAGTCGATTGGTCGAATTGTTCTCAAGATATCGCATTCACAAGATGTGGGACGGACGGACGGATGGATGGAAGGACGGACGTACGGCTAGCATTTCCAAGTCCTCCCATCACTTCATGGCGGAGGACTGGCCAACTAACTGATGGGAAGCACCTTCTCAAGTTTGAAGTCAACCGGACGAATTGTTCTCACGATAGAGCATACACAAGATGCGGGACGGAGGGAGTCCAAGCTGGTCAATGGCAGCCATCTTGGATTACGTACCTCAGTAAAAATCAATACCAGTGGCCATCTAACTGATGTGAAGCACCTTCTCAAGTTTGAAGTCGATTGGTTGAGTTGTTTTTAAAATATCATGTTCACAAGATGCAGGATAGACGGAATCCAAGATGGTCAATGGTAACCATCTTGAATTACATACTACCTTGTACCTCAGTGAAAATCAATACCAATGGCTGTCTAACTGATGTGAAGCACCGTCTCGAGTTTGAAGTCGATTGATCAAATAGTTCTCGAGATATCACGTTCACAAGATGCGAGACGGATGAACTCCAATATGGTCAATGGCAGCCTCAATCATCTCTGTCAAGATAGCTAACAAGATCTGACACATCCGTGAGTATATTTTTAGGTACATTGGTGTCACAGTAACAGCTGCTTAGACGAATGGTTACAGTGTCGGACTAAAGATTCTAGCAAGCCAGCATGTCAAGAGACGTCACAGTCCCAGCTGCCTAGACGAATGGTTACAGTGCCGGACTACAGATTCAAGCAAGCTACAGTTTCAAGCAAGCCAGCATTTCTAAGACTACAGAGATATGGTGTAAGACGGCATTCACTGTGGTGTAAGATGGCCACCTAGTATTCGGCTGTCGCCGGTATGTACATAACCCTTCTTTCCGTCTACTAGCTACTCCAGGTATACCCATAGCATCCTTGCACCCGGGTCCCTCCGGTTGAGTATATTGTGTGCCACATCCACGATCACGGTTTCGGATGATCGAGTAATTTGTGTCTTCAATCAGTTACTGATTTACTCCTGAGTACCCACAGCGTCTTCGACCCAGGCTCCCTCTGTTTGAGTACTATTTGCCACATCCGTGATCATCTCAGCGGCTACTCTGCATGAACTCAAGAACTACAACAAGGCTGAGATCCCTACCTCCATCTGTTGGTAGTATGGCTAAGCAATAGCAGGTGATAATTTGAGCAACAAATATTAAACATTTATAAACAATGTTGGTACTTGTTATCAAATCAAACCTGCTATTGCTTTGATTACCCATCCCACCCTCCCCTCACACTACGGCCTTGTACAAGCACATCTGCAGGCTGCAGTAGGAAAGAGGAAGTATTCAGGATGGGACACGTGGAGACAACTTTTATTTTCTTGCAAGGATTCTCCTAAAGGGCGAAGTAAGGCTAAGCAATAGCAGGTTTGATTTGATAACAAATACTAATATTGTTTATAAATGTTTAATTTCTACGCATTGTTTAACTTCCATATTTTGCAAGCCTTGACTATTACTGCAACATTTTCATTCATTTTTATTTATTTTTCCTTTCATTCTGATGTTGTGATGCCTCGATCTTTAATGGATCGTGTCGGGTGACTTGACATTGACCAGGCAAGTATTTCCCCCAAATTTTGGTGGAAGGGAGTTTTCAAATGCAAATATTCCAATATAAAACACATAGTACGAATCCACAGAAACGTAGTTTGTTTAAGGCAAAATGTCAAATTAAAAAGATATTGCAGTGTTTTTCTTAAGAAATGAAGTTGCAGGGTCACTGACAAAACTTATAGGGTCCAACAGAAATGACGTTTGGGGGGGGGGGGATGGACCCCTCAAATGATGCAATCTGAGAGCATCTGAGGATGGAACTTGCACCAGACGAAGCATTTCGGTGATGAATGATTTCTTGTCCTATTGACTCCGCTAAACCTGCATGGTAGAGTAAGCATGGTAAGGGGGCATCCAAAAAGTATGAACTTAGAAATGTCAGGGGAGGGGAAATTTTGCCCAATTAATTTCCAAGGTATCAAATTCTGCCAAATATTACTGATCTTATTATCTTGTCCTATAGTTAATGTGGAAAAAACTTTGTCCAAACTGAATATTTTGAAATTAATGACAATAAGGACATCCTTAAGTTGTGTCATGCCGATGGTCCTAAAATTCTATTGAAAAGTAATTTTGAGAATTTTTGTTGTCAAAAAGTGAGATCTTGTGAAGTGCACAAACTTGTTAGGCTTCCGACGAAAGTCGGAAGACTTCTTATAATTGTTCGGATTATTATTATTTTTATTATTAAGGCTTCCGATGAAGATCGGAAGACTTCTTTGTTATTGTTCGGATTATTATTCTTATTCTTCTCCCTGATTTTGTGATTGCTAAATCTCAGCAGCCATCAGGTCGATCATGCTCAAACTTCACACACATATTAGACATGTGGAGATCTAGTGCATATTGAAAATTGGTTGTGATTGGTCGCGGGGTTCAGCGGCCATCTTGGATTTACCCTGCAAAAAAATATTTTTTCAAAGATCTTCTTCTCTGGAACCGCTTGGTCGATTGAGTCGAAATTTGGTACACATGATCTATGGATCTGGAGCTCTCAGATTATGATTCGAAAATTTGCTGCGTAAAACAAAATGGCCGCCATTGACCAATCAAAATTGTCGGTTTTTCAACTGACGGATTTTGACGGGAAAAGTGGCTACATATATGCATTCCGATGACGATCACGAATATGCAAAAATTTTGCTCTTAGGTCACGTGGTTTGGCCGCCATCTTGAATTTTGTGAAAAACGGAACACTCGTTTGAAGAGCTGTAACTCTTGAACCGTGGGAGATGCAGGTTTCTAATTTGTTGCATTCTATTCTCCAGAAACAGCTCTTTCTCAAATGTGCCATTTATTTTATCGTAGCTCTAATAGATTTGCCGCTATAGAGGAGCCAAAGTTGTCAGATTTTCAAATAATGCCGAAAATCACATAATTTGAGAAGTAATTTTTTTCAATATTACACAGACGACGAGTCGGATTATTCTTAGTTTTGGCGCACATACTCCTTGTATTAAGGCTGTCATGACAGAGAAATTACATCGTGATCGTTCGAATGGTTTTAGAGGTATGATAGAACGTAAGATTTGAGTAGGTGTGAGCATCTGACTGAAACTATACTTTACAAAAGCAGACTGTGAGAAGCGCTATCTCCGGGCGACCAATTCCCAAGCTTAACTTTCTCCATTCAAGTCTTTGTCTGGACTCCAGGGACCGTTTTCTGTACCTATTTCAACGTACTAACATTTTCGGTTCGATGAAGGAGCCATCTAGGGCGCAAACAAAGGCCAGAAACGTGTTCCCCGCGTGCTGCTGACTAAGAAAAAGTGTTTTTTGAACCTCTAAATCCATTTTTGAATTTTTGGCATGTTGCCAACAGTTGAGTAAATGAGCCTGCACGTTCCACTGAGGGGGGGGGGGGGTGTGGCTAGACGGCTGTTAAACGTACACCATAAGTATCTGCGCCTGAAATATGGCTATCGCGATTGCAAAGACAGCCTAGATATGGAAGCCATCATAACTGCTTGCAGTTCTAGTTATTAGGCTTCCGACGAAAGTCGGAAGACTTCTTATAATTGTTCGGATTATTATTATTTTTATTATTATTTTTATTATTATTCTCCCTGATTTTGTGCGTGCTAAATCTCAGCAATCATGCTCAAACTTCACACACATATTAGACATGTGGAGATCTAGTGCATATTGAAAATTGGTTTTAATTGGTCGAAGGGTTCAGCGGCCATCTTGGATTTACCCCGTTTTCAGAAAAATCTTCAAAACCCTACTCCTCTGGAACCATTCGACTAATCAACACGAAACTTGGTACACATAATCAATGGATCAGGGTCTCTCAAAACGCTATTTGAGAAGTTGCTCCGTAAAACAAAATGGCCGCCAGCGACCAATCAAAATAGTCGGATTTTCAAGTATCGGATTTGGACGGGAAAAGTGATGAATTACATGTAACACGATATGGTGATTACGAATAGGCCAAAATTTTGCTCGTATGTCACGTGGTTTGGCCGCCATCTTGAATTTTGTCAAAAACGCAACACATGTTTGCAGAGCTGTAACTCTTGAACCGTTGGAGATACAGGCTTCTAATTTGTTGCATTTTATTCTCCAGAAGCAGCTCTTTGACAGATATACCGTACAGTTTTTGCGTAGCTCTAATAGTTTTGCCGCTATAGAGGAATCAATGTTGTCAGATTTTCAAATAATGCGAAAATCCCATAATTTGAAAAGTGATTTTGTTCAATATTACACAAACGACGAGTCGGATTATTCTTAGTTTTTGCATACATACTCCCTGTATTACGGATATGATGACAGTCAAATTACATCGTGATCGTTCAAATGGTTTCAGAGGTACGATAGAACGTGAAATTTGAGCAGGTCTGAGCATGTGGATGAAACTATACTCACAAAAGCAGACTGTGAGAAGCGCCATCTCCGACCACCGCCTAAGTCAACTCTCTTCAAGTCCAAGTCTTTAATGACTCAGGGACCGCCGTACCTATTTCAACGTACTAACATTTTGAGTTCGATGAAGGAGCCGTCTAGGACGCAAACAAAGGCCAGAAACGTGTTTCCCACGTGCTGCTGACCAAGAAAAAGTGTTTTTGGAAGCTCTAAATCCATTTCTTAGTTTTTGGCATGTTGCCAACAGTGGAGTAAATGAGCCTGCACGTTTCACGGGGTGGCTAGACGGATGCTAATCGTGCACCATAAGTATCTGCGCATGAAATATGGCTATAGCAATTGCAAAGACAGCCTAGATATGGAAGCCATCATAACTGCTTGCAGTTCTAGTTAGGCTTCCGACGAAAGTCGGAAGACTTCTTATAATTGCTCGGATTATTATTATTTTTATTATTAGGTCTTTCCATTTCCAATGGATAGACCTTTTGTTATTCTACGGATTATTATTATTATTATTCCACTTTTGCAATAGCGGCTAAACGGCTTGATATACAGCTTAGATATTTGGGACATGTGTAGATACCGGGCTGAAGTTTCTGGTACAGGTGTTCAATTTTGACCTTGACCTTGACCTATTGAGCTATGGGCTTTTTTGATAAGAAACACCATTTTGCGAATATTGACCAAACGCATAAGGCCATGCAGCTGAAATTTGAAATGTGAAAGTTTGCAGATACACCCAACAAAATAACCAATAAAATAAGTAGGTCAAACAAGCGGTTTTCGAGTTCTTTCCCCTGGTGCTGTTTTTCGTGTGGACAGTGTACAGCCAAAACTAAAGCACATATCTAAAAGAAAGTTGATGGTTGGTAAGTGTTACATATGGCCATGCTGTAGTTATATTTTTGAATTGTTACGTAACAAGAAAAAGTAGTTATCTCCCTTTTAATGTTTTTCAAAACCTGGTATTTTATAAGGAAATAAGCTACGGCGTTGATACTCCTAATATTAATGAACACTTTAATGACCGAAAAGAATGTGACCTTAAATTTGACCTTTGACCTCTGGGAGCGTCTCAATATGAGTGCAAAGTTTGACGGTCAAATCTTGAACGGCTGATGCCATCAGTCTGAAAATGAGGTCACGTGACCTACATCACGTCATAAGGTCAGCACTTGTGTCAGAATTCGGCTTTGACCTTGATCTTTGAAGTGATGAGCATCCAAATATCGAGAATACGGCTTCCATTTACTTAGAAAGTAACACGCTGACAGGCAAGAAACAATGACACAATAGTAAGCACAATATTGTCTTTCTTTCGGTGCTACTTATAAAACGATCGGATGTGACCTTGACCTTGAATATCGCACAATGTAAAAAGCGTTTTTCGCGTTTTTCTCAGAAACTACAACATGCAGGAATCTGTAATTTGGTACATTTGTACGCTATGATGCAAGTATGACGTCACTGCATTTTCCACCTGACCTTGACCTTGGCTCTTGAGATATGGTCACCGACAGTTTTTGCCACTACAGGGTTATAACTCAAAAACTGTTGGGAATTTCAAGTTGGAATTTGCACATGAATGTAGGTCATTATATGACGTAACAGAAAAACATTAGAAGCCATCAAGATATACCAGAAAGAATAGAACATAATTAGCAATTTGTGAAATTTACGCTTTATTCAAATTTTGCGAAAAGTATTCATCCAATCATCACTATTTTTAGGTCTGTTTGAGGGAATATATATATGTATTTGCCTATGAAATTTCAAGAATATAGCTTTGATAGGTTTAGAGATATTGAAAATTCAAATTTCCCGAACTATTAAGCCGTTAAATGGTCATATGTTGATTTCATCTATTCAATGGGTGTTGTCAATTTCGCTATAGCGAGTCGGCTGTAACACTCGAGGCATCCAATGTTCACAATTAAATAAACGTCGTGTTACATGACGGGGCCGGCTCAATTTTGTAAACCTTTTATCTCTTGAACCGCAATAGTTACGAACTTGTAATTTGCTGCCACTTACTTCCAATACTGTGTTCTTTCGTTGACAATGACTCCGTACCGGGCACAGTAATTGTGGAAAACTTGAACAGTTACGAGAGAGCCGTTAGTTTGACATAATACAGGGTAGACAGAGGGTTAGCAATCCAGCGATCCTGGTATTCGTAAACAAACAAGGTCAATAATTTGCTTCGCCGGAAGTGCGCGCGTCTGTCTCTCAAATACGCGCGAGTGTTCCTTTCACGGCGTGCGTAGAAAATTGCTGTTTTCCAAGAAAGCTGAGCAGGGATGGCATTTAGGTGTCGATGATTAAAGTTCCTAAAACGAGGGAGTATTTGATGTCGCCGTTTACGTGGAATGTTCCCAGATGGAGTACGAATGTACCGTACGAAGAAGGTAAGGATTTCATTAATAATTTGGGAACAATACCCAGTCGACTAAAATTGCGCGCCACATGACGTAATTTTACTCGCATCTCTGCAACTGCATCTCCTTGTTGTTTGTTTCACACGATTCTAGGCTGAAGTTTCTGGTGCAGGTCATCAATTTTGATTGCGGGAATATCTATATGTGTTTGGAATTGACAGTAAGAATGCATTCGCATTGTTGCAGGCAGGATACAATTTCCTCCCCCATTTAGCATGCTGTTTGAAGTATGTTGATGTACGCGACGAATAAGTATTGAGCGACATAAATTCAGTGCTCAGATAGAGCGGACTCATACAGAAAACCATAGACTTTCAATAGTTTATCTTTTAGCAATTGTTTGGATAACGGCACATAACGATGAAAAATTCACACTCTCGACCT
Source organism: Hanleya hanleyi (assembly GCA_036873755.1). Classification (NCBI taxonomy): domain Eukaryota; kingdom Metazoa; phylum Mollusca; class Polyplacophora; order Lepidopleurida; family Hanleyidae; genus Hanleya; species Hanleya hanleyi. The sequence goes on along the minus strand of JAVTVY010033647.1, from coordinate 2,774 downwards.
AAGGCGCTCGCAAACTTGGCAAATTAAGCTTTCCGGAAAATGCTTCCACTCCGTATTTGTAGTATATGCCACATCACAATACAGCGAATTAATACCTTTGGAGGACGACAAGGAAAGACCATGATATTGTACCGACAATATCTAGTGTTATTTGATTTTGTATCCAACAGCCCGACTTTGAAACCCGATGGTCGCGTATTTAGGGAACCGCTAATTTTAGCTTCATGAAACTGCACAAATGGTAAGTCTATCCCCGGCTGGAGTGTCCGATGGGCTTGTACTTGGACATCGATCTCCCGGACAAAGATTATCGGACAAACTTCTCTCTTCAATATTCGGAGAACGGATATTCCAGCCACTTTCATATTTTAAATTTAAGAGTTTTAAATATTGTCGGAAAAAATTACATCATGCATTATGCCCGTCGGACAAAGCGTATCCGACTTTTGTGTCCCGATGACGTATTTCATGTCGCCAGAACACAGCTTAAACTATACAACTAAAACATAAAGTGACGGCGCAATTCCGACATCACGTCTATGGCCATGCTGTAGTTTTCTAGGGAAAATGATACGTTACAAAATTTGGCAGTTATAGCCAAATTAATATTTCTCAAAATATGGAAATTTTAGCAAATGGAGTTACGGATTTTAAATTTTCAACATATATTGTCATGTTAATGTCCAAACGAAATATCTATTTCGATTTGAAATTTAACCGACAGAATCTTCACAATAAGTGGTCAGGTGTCAGCGCGTCTTTTCAACAAGATACTCTCCATACTATATACCGTAATCATTTCCACAGCGATTCTATAATAGCCTAAATGGCATGTTACGGGACTTCAATGCTAGAGGATCCGAGTTCGAATCCTGGGTGTGAGATTTTTTTCTATATTTTTTTTCTATATTTCTTTCCTTTTAACATCGCGCCCCTCCCCCCGCCCCGCAACAGTAATTGTGGAAAACTTGAACAGGTACTAGAAAGCCGTTAGCTTAGTTTGAGATAATACAGCGCAAACAGAGGCTTAGCGATCCTGGTATTCGTAAACAAACAAGGTCAATATTTTGATTCATCGGAAGTGCGCGCGTCTGTCTTCAAATACGCGCGAGTGTTCCTCTCACGGGGAGCGTAGGAACTTAGCTCGCATTTAGGTGTCGATGATTAAAGTCCCCAAAACGAGGGAGTATTTGATGTCGCCGTTTACGTGGAATGTTCCCAGATGAAGCACGAATGGAATGTCCAAACAAGGTAAGCATTCGTTACCTAATTTAGGAACAATACCCAGTCAACTAAAATCGCGCGCCAAAATACGTAATTGAAACGACATCTCTGCCACTGTATCTCCTTGTATCATTTGCCTATGATGAAACGTTCCGATTGTCTTTCCCAGACATACATGTAGGTCAGCGAACACGTGGTGTCTGGCCTCTGTTTACAAACAAACAGCCTATACACAGAGCGCGACTGGTTTTAACGTTGTAGCAAGTCGGGCTAATTTCGGCGATTTTATGCAAATAAATCAAGTTTATTCAACGAAGTGGTCGCCAATTTACATATCTCTTTTCTGCAAATCTGTATTCAAATTACTGAAGACAGCAGAAGGAAAGACCGCGTCATTGTACCAACAATGTCTAGTTATTTTTATTATTATTCTCCCTGATTTTGTGCGTGCTAAATCTCAGCAACCATCAGACCAATCATGCTCAAACTTCACACACATATTAGACATGTGGAGATCTAGTGCATATTGAAAATTGGTTGTAATTGGTCGAAGGGTTCAGCGGCCATCTTGGATTTACCCCGTTTTCAGAAAAATCTTCAAAACCCTACTCCTCTGGAACCATTCGACTAATCAACACGAAACTTGGTACATATAATCAATGGATCAGGGTCTCTCAAAACTCTATTTGAGAAGTTGCTCCGTAAAACAAAATGGCCGCCAGCGACCAATCAAAATAGTCGGATTTTCAAGTATCGGATTTGAACGGGAAAAGTGATGAATTACATGTAACACGATATGGTGATTACGAATAGGCCAAAATTTTGCTCGTATGTCACGTGGTTTGGCCGCCATCTTGAATTTTGTCAAAAACGCAACACATGTTTGCAGAGCTGTAACTCTTGAACCGTTGGAGATACAGGCTTCTAATTTGTTGCATTTTATTCTCCAGAAGCAGCTCTTTGACAGATATACCGTATAGTTTTTGCGTAGCTCTAATAGTTTTGCCGCTATAGAGGAATCAATGTTGTCAGATTTTCAAATAATGCCGAAAATCACATAATTTGAAAAGTGATTTTGTTCAATATTACACAAACGACGAGTCGGATTATTCTTAGTTTTTGCATACATACTCCCTGTATTACGGATATGATGACAGTCAAATTACATCGTGATCGTTCAAATGGTTTCAGAGGTACGATAGAACGTGAAATTTGAGCAGGTCTGAGCATGTGGATGAAACTATACTTCACAAAAGCAGACTGTGAGAAGCGCTATCTCCGGGCCACCAATTTCCAAGCTCAACTTTCTTCATTCAAGTCTTTGTCTGGACTCCAGGGACCGTTTTCTGTACCTATTTCAACGTACTAACATTTTGATTTCGATGAAGGAGCCGTCTAGGACGCAAACAAAGGCCAGAAACGTCTTTCCCACGTGCTGCTGACCAAGAAAAAGTGTTTTTTGAAGCTCTAAATCCATTTCTTAATTTTTGGCATGTTGCCAACAGTGGAGTAAATGAGCCTGCACGTTTCACGGGGTGGCTAGACGGATG
>JAVTVY010033646.1:0-15323 GCA_036873755.1 Hanleya hanleyi | reverse complement strand
TGGTTGGTAAGGTCGGTATGCTAACAAATAACAGCATTATAGATATTTCTTTCCTTAGTTCCTGCAAATGTCGCCATCCTATACACTACATAATCTAGCGAGTCTGGCAGCCAAGCGGCATTAATATTCTCATTATTTGGGCAATCACTTTATTAATATCTCTAACACTCACTCCTGAGATATACCGAATAATTGTCGTGTATATGTGAATACATATGGGGTTTGTACAAGATATCACATAGACATATGGCAAACCAAATGCCTAAAATTACCACATGAGCCAACAAAAATTGTACATGAAAATTCTGACCCGGACACTACAAAGTTCTCAAACCGAAAACAAGGTATGTATCGCCAGATAAGTACCTCGAAACAAAACTGACTAACATCTCCGTCTTGAAGATCATTTGATTGGTTGAGCTGTCCTGTTTAGTTACACCATTAACCCGACAACGAAGTCCCAGGCTGTGTGGATCTATGGAAAATATATTAAAACATTCAGCATTCTGTCAAAATTAAAAAAGGTACAATAAAAACGATCATATCCGAAAAAAATTAGTTGTATATTAGTAAAATTTGTTAAAAACAATTCTTGAATTTTTTCCATAATGTCTTATTCGTGTATTTATACTCGAATTATCGTAATTCGAAATATTGAACTTCGACGAAAGCTGATTTACATGTTACTTTTGCGGTACATTCAACATATGGATACCGTTCCAAAAGAGAGCCGTATCTACCCTCACCAGGTTGGGGTCAACCGTCATAGTTCGGCATATCAATATCTGACATTACCACTGTCACATACAGTTTTATTGGGAAATTGATACTTTGAATATGGCACTAACATTAATATGCATTTATGAAAAAACATTTGACGAGTTAACATTCAAGATTTCAAGTTGATTAATTTATTTCAAAAAGACTTCAAACGCGCAACTTTGACTATAGTTTTCCGGGGAATTCACTTTGAAACTACCAATAATCAGTCTGTAACAAAATCGTACTCTTAGAAATTTCGTTCATTAAAAATTCTCACAGTTCGGCGCAGAGAGCACAATTTCGTGAATAACATCTGCAAACATTTTTGGAACTTATGAAATGCTTAAACGCTTAGTTTGGTCACTTGGTGCAAGGATTAAATGTACAAAAAATGAAAATAAAAATGGTGACAGAGATTACACATACTCACCTTTTGGTTAAATGTTTATTTTTTTCAGGACAAGTGTTGCATATTATGGAATTCTAACTATCTCAGAATTTGTAACGGCATTATTCAGATATTTTTTTTTATTAAAAAGATTCAATTTACTATCGGAATTTTAAAATATTCGTTAAAAAACACATGCATGCATAGAAAGATTCTCCAACAATTCCCTTGACATTAGCTCAACCTCGCGAACTTATCAGTTTGTTTTCGTTTCTTTTTATTTGTTTTAATCAGTGACATGTTATATAAGTTGAAGGTATCATTAAAAGTACCTGCTATATCTTCTTTCATCACAATGGCTGGACCGAGTGGACAGAATGTATCCATTGATTTACCAATGAACCACTGACCGCCATTACGTCTCATTTGCCATTCACGAGCGCTGACGTCCTGTCCTACGGTGTACCCAAATACGTAAGACATTGCCTCAGATTCCTGACAAATAAGAAAATATTGTCTTAGCCAATGAAATCAGGTGGAATGCTGGTGGTGAGAGACCACTCCGCTCTTCGATTGGTTCCCTTGCAGGAAATCATCTTGGGTTTTTTGTGTTTTTTTCATTCTGTGTATATTTGGAATTGATGCTAACTGTCGTTCGAAAAAGGTCTTCAGTTATTGACGCGAACATTCTTTTGTGAACGATGGCTGAATATTGAATGCCGGATCTGGCACCTACAGGCTTACCTCACTGTCAGAAATATTGGGTCAAATTGACCAGGAATTTTTGGGTATAGACGTGACAGACCCAAAGAAATTGGGTCAAATTCCATTTTGAACCAAACATTTTGGATCTCTTTGACCCAACTATTTTGGATACGTGACGTCTATACCCAAACATTCTGACAGTGCTGTGTTCACGACTACCGTTATTTCAGTAAATCTGTAAGGAATAAGTTCAATTTCGCTCAAATTGTCTTCGACTAAGTTATACATGCTGGTGGACGTTACAAATACAAGTCCCTGTCTGTTATAAGCTGTTGTTACCAACTTGTCCCTTAATGAGTTCTTCAAGATGAAATGAGTTGGAGATTTCTACTGATGTGTACTAGACTGTGGATTTAATTCCGTGTTAACTTATGTTGCAGAGTGTAATCATGCCGGCAAACGCACAACGCAAGATATCCGCTGTTTTGTAGGGTAGTTTTGTATAGAAGTGAGTACCGTACGTGAGAATAGTGAAAGTCTGCTTTCAATATATAATTATTGCAACACAACTGAATGAGTTACAGATATAGACTCAACACATGTATCCTTCAAGACAAATACTTACTGGTATCATTCTCCCTTCTCTACCAATAACAACAGTCAATTCTACTTCCCAGTCTAATTCCTGAAAATGAGAGAAATGTCTCTGTTAGCTGGCTTTGTCGATCCTAATGTCCTCTTATGTTAACTTATATTTGAATTGTTTTGGAGGATATGATTTGAATCCTTCGTTATCGGGGTATCATTTAAAGATTAAACCTTAGAGAATACACACAATTCACGTTTGAAAAAAAATCTCACAAATGGTTGAATATAATTTAGTTTTTTCTGTCAAGTGATCTCAATTTGTTGGACTAGAATATGCGATCCGACGTGCTTCATACTTTAAAGGTGTAAGTGCAGGAAGTACACCTGTGTTTCTAACCTGTGTTTCTTCGGGATGGATGATATCTTGGTCAGGTCCAATGATACAGCTAGGAAACTTGTTGAATATAACAGGCTCGGTGGGGACTGGTGCTCCCAGTTCCTCGCAATGGTCTTTATAATTCATTCCAATACAGATGACCTTATCTGGACCAGTGATTGGGGGTAACAGTTGTATGTCTTCTCTCTTCTGGACATGCTCTCCACTGTCGACTACGCTGAAATATAATATGAACTGATAAATACGGATTACCAGGATGAAAGAAAAAAAACCTAAGTCCACTGTACAGATGTGCGTTCACGTGAACGGAAAGTTCATTGCCTATACGTTCAATAAGCAAGTCACGACGTCATCTCAAGAGAGCAGAGACTGAAGATGTCCAATTGCAATACTTCCAACCCTGGAAAATGGACAACGGCAGTGTCTCTATTACGATTGCTCTTGATTCACAGAGCTTCGCTATGTAATAAATAATCTCCATGGAAACAGCCTGCCTGGGAATATATTATATTGGAACGATATACAAAATATATATATTTTAGAAAAACAAAAATACTAAACACGGATCTGCACAGCCAGAAAAACGGTGTTGGCCCAACACCATTTTTTAGTGTTGAGGCCAGTTCAACACCAATAAGTGGTGTTGAGAAACGGTGTTGACATAATTCAACACCAAAATGTGGTGTTGAGGCCAGTTCAACACCAAAAAACGGTGTTGGAAAAATGGTGTTGACCCAATCCAACACTGAAAAATGGTGTCGAGACCAGTTCAACACCAAAAAACGGTGTTGAAAGAATGGTGTTGAAAATCTAACACTGAAAAATGGTGTTGAGACCAGTTCAACACAAAAAAACAGTGTTAAGAAAAGGGGGCGATTTTCACCGTTAATTCGGATTTCCGCCCCCTTTGAGGTTGGTAATCGTTTGCAATCGATAAAATATTATTAATAATGTAACATTTAACAGCTCAAAGAATCAATTGTGTGATAAAGACTCCAGAAAAGAGTAATAAACAGCTATAAATACAACAGTGGCTTAACTCAGCTGCCAAATTTCTGGGGTGACGCCGTTATTGTCGGCATATAGCACATACCAGTACGTGAGTTCTATTGATATCTCCGCATGTTAATCTGTATAATTAACAGCTTTATAAAAGCAGAAGAAAAAAAAATATTAAAACAAATTATCCGTAAAGGGCTATATGCTGACAATAACGCTAAAACAAGTATATATCTGCGTTATTGACTATTTCCTGATCAATAAGGCAATCATTCAATCTGTATAATTAACAGCCTTATGAAAACAGTAGGGGGAAAAAGTAAAACAGATTATCCGTGCTATATGCTGACAATAACGGTGTTTACCGCTGTGTTAACCCCAGGATTCTGACGGCTGGGTAAGCGCCCTGTAGCTCGCTGTCGTAGGTTTGTTTAAAGCTGAATTGGTTTGAAAAATTACTTTATACCAAGCAGGTAGACAAAGAAGTTGGAATTTTCCAGTCATAATTGCCGTATACGTATAGAGTAAACTTACTTGTACGTATTTTGCCGGTTTATTGCGACGCACAGTGCGCTTTACTGCCAGCTTTTCAACTTTTCATTGGAAAAAGAAACACAAATTTGCAAATGACGGACGGATTTTATGATTCTCTCTCTAGTGCTTCCGCCGAGGTCCGCGCGCCCCGCACCTATCCTTATATAAGGCAATGCCGGGCTGGCTGGCCCAGAGTATTCCAAAACCAGCATACATGTAGCTAACAGTTATAACGTCGGACAAAGGAAAGACACAAATCTCATGGCCTATAATTAAAGCGTATGTTGATTTCCCACACCTAAGCGCTGCGTTGATCAGTTCCTATACCTATAAAGTGAATATTAAACGAAAAGACCTATCCGGCGTTGAATGGTTCTGTTCACCTATAAAGTGAATACTGAACGAAATCACCTAGACGGTGCATGCCCACCTACCATAAATTGGTGCAGGCTCTGACAATATGCAGATGCATTCAACTTTAATATATGGAATGAAACACCTATGCCGTACGTGCCCACCTACCATAAATTGGTGCAGGCTCTATTAATATGCAGATGTTAACTAACACCAGCTCAACACCAATTAACACTGTTAACTAGCACCAATAAATGGTGTTGAAGCTGGCTCAACACCATTTTTTAGTGTTGACTGACAAGTGCTGATGCTGGCTCAACACCAATTAACAGTGTTAACTAACACCAATAAATGGTGTTGAAACCGGCTCAACACCATTTTTTAGTGTTGACCGACGAGTGCGGATGCTGACTCAACACCGAATAACGGTGTTAACTAACACCAAATAACGGTGTTAACTAACACCAATAAATAGTGTTGGGGCAATATGGTGTAGGCCGTAACTCAACACTGTTTTTTGGTGTTGAAGTCAACACCAATTTTTAGTGTTAATTAACACCATTTTTCTGACTGTGTGCACTGTTATAAATCACACCGTAAATTCACAGTTAAATGTACTGGCAGAAAAGGTGCCAGTACATTTAACTGTAAAATTACGTTTCACCGTATTTTACAATTAGCGTTTTTTAACGGGCTTTGTACTGTAAAATGTTGTACCGTTATTTATAATTACCGTTTACTGACAGGCATTCAACTGTAAAATTTGGGTAGCCCTGTAATTTACAATTACCGTTGTTTTAGCATTTTTTAAACAATACAATTATGTGGCACCATTGTCTACAATTATCGATTCCGCGGCAACGTAAGTCACTGGAAGGCCGAAATGGCCACTGCTCTTCGTGTTTACAAATGCGACCACCACAAGCTTCGTAAATAATCACGAACGAATCTGTGCAATTATTACACCAATAGTAGGATACAACTCCAGTCAGATAAAACCCATCTTCGCTTATGCAAGTCGAACACTAAATGACGGAACGTTAGTGTAGTATTTAGCTTGAAATGTGAAGATGGATAAACCCAAAACCAAACCGTACTATAGACCGAAAATTAAAGTTAGCCGCTGCGTCCATCCCAGCGCGTGTTCTGATAATGCTCTGAATGTTGTATCGTACAACGCAGGTGTCGGATGTTTCCTGCAACTGAGCGTTTCGTGTGCAAAGATAGCAACCTCCTTTCAGAGAAAACAAGAATTGAGGTCTTTTGAGGTCTCATTGAGACTCTTTGTCTGCCTCTCTCCTTCCTTGTGGATTATGGGCTATGGATCGCTTGAATATCATGTGTTTCACATCCCCATGGTGTTCAAATGAACAGTTACAATCAATGCGTGACTCTTTCTTGCTGGAAAACATTTTTTTTTATGGACGACGGCTGAATATTGAATGTCGGAGTTGACGCCTGGTTCATGTGATTATTGTCATTGTTGTCATGTCTGTTAAGGTGAGCTGTAATGCGCTAATTCTGTCACAGCATCAGACCAGTTGTGATTATTTAAAAGTATGTGCCATGAGCAGTTAAACGAAGAACTATTTCTATAAAACCAGTAGGCTCCATGATCAAACGCTGCACTAATATTGAAGACAATCCAGCCGTAGGCGCTATGAATATATTGAGCGCATTTGGGTAGCAGTGGGTGTCTTCGTCGATGTTGTTGTTGTGATTATATATATATATATAATGTTTTTCAAGAATATAATTACTTCCCACATTTTCATACACCACAATGACAATGGAATGCTTTCTATACGACCTACATTGATCTACATACCCTTCCTCTACTAGATCTGTCATTTAGATACTGTGTTACTCCATTTGACCCCAATAAATTGCATGATTTTCCACCAGATTTATTCGCTGCTAAAGTAACTGATAGGCTATCTTTGATTCTTGCTACCCTATATGACCCGAGATTACTAGCGATCAGCAGGCATGCGCTAATACCTTGTTACGTCATTCTACAAACGAGATCAAGTACTTACCGATATGAGTCCTATTATATATGGCTGCTTACTATACTCTCGGGGAAGAAACTGGCTTGAATTCGTAAATTCTTTTACGTTTGGTCTTACTGAGATATATTATGCTCCAGAAAACGAATCGGAAATTCATTTTGATTAAATAATAGTTAGTGATAGGGGAGGAGCATCATAATGTCCCACCAATATAATTGAAACCTGTTCACCTAATGAAAAGTATTGTATATAAAATGTACTTGAAAAATAATTCATCACCGGGATTGGACGGGTTTACGGTAGAATTTTTATCTGCAAGGAAATGTGATATGTTATTTTGAGATCGATCAATGAGGGATATGAAATGGAAACATTATCGATTACAAAACAACAGGGTCTAATACCTTGTATACCAAAACCGGGAAAGATAGAAGAATACAAAAAATTGGAGAGACATTTCATTATTGAATGTCTCGAATAAAACGGCTTAGGCCCGCATTGCCAATAGGATTCAGTCGGTTCTTGATTTAATTATACATGAAGATTAAAATGTTTATTGGGAAAAATTTGCGCCTAGTATACGACATCTTCTTCGAAATACCCCTCGCCAAATGCTTGTTGTATACTTGAAAAAACTTTTGATACCGTTGCTCATCATTTCATTCATGACTCTGTAGACTTTTTTGGATTCGGTGTCTCTCTATAATAAAATGGCTAGAAATCTGCGGAAAAAAGCGGCAAAGCCATGTAATTTACAAAATGGTCACAAGTCGAAGTTCTTTAACGTAGAACGAAGATACAAGCAAGGTGACGCCCTCTCTCCATATTTTTATTATTATTTGCGCTGATAATTATGGCTATATTAATCAGACAAAATCCAACAATAAAGGACATTGTAATAGATCATGTGGAGTACAAAATTTGGCAATATGCCGATAACACGGAAATATTTCTCTTCGTGAAACTTTGAAGACGTTAAATTTATTTTATATGATGGCTGGTCTTCGTATAAATGAAGACAAGATGAAGTTATTTGGATAGTCTGTCTCTCATATTCCGGAAAGAATTATGCGAGGGGCCCAGGCTGAATTGGAACTTATCAGAGTTTAATATTCTAAAATTCATTTTAAATTAGATTTAATTTTCTACCTACAATGAAACAAATAGATGGACAATTGAACATCTGGAGAAATCGGACCCAAACAATTTTCGAAAAAAAGTCACTGTAATTCAATTTCTTGCATTACCAAGCTTACTCATCTTGTTTGTCTCTATCGAAACCACCAAGTATGTTACAATTTTCCACGAATCGGTTAGCCAGACACTGTCAAACGTCAATTAATTACTCGGGACTTCGAAGAAGGTAGAGCTAAAATGGTAGACATTTCCTCATTTACTGATGCCTTGAAAACGACATGAATTAGATAATGGAGTTTTCTTGATCGACATGAATTTTCCATACAACCAACAAATACCAAAATTTCTTAAGTAAATATTATAATTTCGACAAAATCATAAATTGTGGTGAAAGTTTTAGAAAGGTGATAGACAATTTGAAAAACCTTTTCTGGAAGGATGTACTTTCTGCATGGCAAAAATTTAACAAGAAAATTAAAGTTACTAATAATAATCTCTTGATATAATATAGAAGGAAAGTAACTCCGAATATACTTAGAAAAGACATCTTGTGATTCAATATTTCAACATATATTTATGCCATCATCAGGAATATTTACAATGAGACAACTCCAGTATTTAACAAGGTATGTACACAAATGTGCACTGTAATTTTTTACTGTAAAGGTGCAGTAAGTTACTGCTTTCTTTCACAGTAACTTACTGCAAAACATAATTACAGTATAATACTGTAATACAGGCAGTAGTTTACTGTTTTACATTGTATACAGTAAGTTACTGCATATATTTTTCAAAAAACAGTATTTGGCATGAATATAAAATACAGTACACTGAACGCATTTACTGCAAAATTGGCATAACTTATAGCTTTATTTTACTTTACTGCAGAATATAATTTACAGCATGCAGAACAATATTTTATACAAAGAAAATTAAAGTAATTCGCCGTACTGTTTCATATACAGCAATACATTTTGTATTGTTTTGACTGTGAAATATAAGTACAGAATATACTACTGCTAATTGTTTGTTCATCAATTCATTCTTCTTTGTTTCTTTCTTGGGTAAGGATGCATTATCAACTTTAAGGCTCAATAACAACATGCGTTGATGTGAACTCGCAGATATTCAAAATATCTATTATAGTATACGAATTATATTGATCGCCATGTTGTTTCACGGAAAGTTTGTAAAATTCAATGTTACGGAAACTCCGCAATTTTGAAGGGAAAAGTCCAAAAACAGGAAAAGGCATTTTAATTTAATTATTCTCTGTTATATTTATAAGGGTTAATAATGCAACGATAATAACTTTCACAATGCAATACGAGTGGGCGAACATATATTCAAAATCATCATATCATATATATTAATTTAATAAATCAGTGCCAGTTTGGTTCAAAGGGGCATAACTCTTACCGGAGTTTATTGTGTGATTATGTAATCTGATAATGGTGCCCATTTAAATGAGCGAAACTGACGTGAATATCTCTCTGATGTATCTAAAATCATGTATGTGGGTGTTGGACTTGTGATATAATATATGGAATAGTCGAACACTAATTCCGGCACCTTCATATATGTATGTACAGTGGTAGTACATTCCGTGTTCAATATATTTGTTAGTTTATCTTCTTGACAAACAGACAATAATTTGTCATATTGTCAGGAAAAACCATGAAAAGAAAGGAATATCCTTCCTTCCTGTTACTTCGTGGTTTTCTCTTTTTTTCAGAATTATCTGATTGAAATCATATAACAAATTTACAGTAACAATATATTATTGCATTTTTACAGTAAGTTACTGGCGCCTTTGCTGCCAGTAAGTTACTGTAATAATTACAGTAACATCCTACTGTACATTTTACAGTAAGTTACTGGCATCTTTGATGCCAGTAACTTACTGTAAAATTTACAATAATTGTTCTACAGTGTGAGTATCAAGTCAGCCAATCAAATGTTTGGTCAAAATGGTGAGCAAAAAACTAGTGAGTAGCTTTGGGCATTAGAGCGGCAAAAAGTCACAGAGTATTGAATAGTGTTCATGTTGTTGATTCAGGCAGACAGTATTATACAAGTAGGCACCCCCCCCCCCCCTAGTGCCTAGTGTTCACAGTGAAGATATCCAGACTATTAGGGCAACACAACAATCCGGTACTTTGAGACAATACAATAATCCGGAACTGTTATGAAACAGTTATACATTTATCGGAATAAAACAATTTCCTTTGATGCTTTTAGATCATGATTCAAGTCTGGTCTGTAGCGTCTTATAGCTAACGCCTCTCGTAAGAGGACTTCGGAACAGTGTCTAGAAGAGTCTATTATTTCACAGTTTTCTTGAATCATTAGTCCGGACATTTCGGCTTTACTAATGTCAGTGGGAGAATCTGGTTGGTTAAACAGGCTCCAGATCTGAAATCCCTCTCAGTTGTCAATATGGTTACAAATGTTACTATTTCCTGTGGAATGTTCACGTGCCCGTTATTTCAAACACCTATCCGTTTTGCCGATATATTGGCTGTCACATGCCGGGCAGCTGAATTTGTAAATAATTGAACTTCTGTATCTTGTAGGGGTTGGATCTTTGTTGGAAACGAAAAATCCTATTTTCTTCGTTTGCCAGAGTGTTATTCCTGATGATGGCATAAATATATGTTGAAATATTAAATCACAAGATGTCTTTTCTAAGTATATTCGGAGTTACTTTCCTCCTATATTATATCAAATTACTCAGTGGAACCACAGATAATCTCTTGAGTGAACCTATTTGGCTAAATTCACAATTTATGAACTCAAACTTTTGTGTGGTCAACAGTTATCAAGTTAAGTTTCGAATCACTCTTAAATGAAAAAATAGGACTGTGTAAATTTAACGAAATAAAATTAAAATACAATTTAAAGTGCAATTTCTGGATTATGAAAGATTACTTAGAAACATTGAATGGAAGACAAAACAAATTATGAAACAGAATATCACCTCTCTATATATGTCCCTGCTCTGCGTATTTTGCTCAAATTTCCTAAGGGTTGCAGGGATATATACTCCAGGATGGTTTCCACCGGCCTGGCCCTAATCTGTTAACAAAATGAGAGAGAAATCTGTCCTACATAGACATTAGGTGGAAATCTAAATATATGATGGCCAAATCTTGTACCCAAGACACCACCCTATGGAGTTTGCAATTTGAAATTCTGCCCAGATTTCTTCCAACTAATAATTTATTGACGAAAATGAAAATAACGTTGTCTCCATTGTGTTTTTTTTTCTGTAAAACTGAAACAGAATCACTCGAACATTTATATTTATAATGTGAAATTATCTAATCATTTTGGCAATCAATAGAAGTATGGCTCAGACAACATACAGAACATTATATTATTCTGCATGAATTGACCACTATTTTCGTGGGCAGCCATTATGTTTGAAGCTGTCACCCATATTATCCTGATTTCCAAAATTTGTCACAACAAATTGAACCTTTCCAAAATTAGAAAATAAGAAGCAGCCGTTCCAACTATCCAACATAGCGGTACCGAAGTAGAATGTAATAGGCGAGTTCGAGCGCAGGGAAGCCGGGGAAGCCGATGACGTCATAAGTAGGTCGAGGTGACGTCATGAATAGGTCGAAATCGTGCGGTGTTCGTCTATTTATAGTGTCACGAACATAGCCCAAGGGGTTGTAGGTCAACGTCTGTTCACCGGACCGCGACAATAGCCCGAGGTGTTTGCGGTGTTTTATGTCTGCTCGGCGGACCGTGTCTATAGCTTTTTGCGGTGTTCGAGGTCTATTTAAGGAGCCATACTTATAGCCCGAAGGTGCGCTGTTCATCGTCTATATATAGACCTATAACCCAGAGGTGCGGTGTTGCAGTCTGTTCACCGAACCGTGACTATAGCGTGAGAAGCGTTTGCGGTGTTCTATATCTGTTCAGCGGGCCGTGTCTATAGTTAGCGATGGAGCGTGACTAATGAAAGCCTGCGGCTAATTCAGGACCGAAGTCGTATTGATTCCTATGTTGATAGTGTTAAATGAGGCATGAAATGCGTAAATTCCTTAGTTATGCCCCTACAGCCTCCAAATTTTGTTTCGGATTAAAAAAAAATTTCGATATTTTTTTTTTTTGTTTTTGTTGGACTTGGCCGATTTTCGTCGAATTTTCTATAAATTACCGATGGCGATATCTCGGGAACTAAGACGGATAGAGACTCGCGGCTTACGGCGTCGTATTCCTCTCGTATAGATGCACGATAAAGGTCCTATACAATTTTATCGCCCGACGGTATCTTTCGCTGCAATTAGACGATAATGGGTGTCACGTGATTCGTCGATTTCTCGGGAAATAAGCGACATACGGGCTCGCGGTTTGCGGCGTTGTATTCCTCGTGTAGGGGTCTACCGTAAAGCTCCTATATGAATTTATCGTATCTCCGTAAGTTTCGCCTCTATTCGGCGTCGAAATACGCTCTGTTTACTTACTTAACCGGACATGAAAATCGTCAACGCGAAAATTAGGTCGACCGTCACATGGTCAACTGATAAAATGACCAATGCGTATATAAAGACTTCTCATGCGCTTCTCACTTTATTCTACGACTGTCGCACCTGTAAAAGCCAATATGTATCGACTAATGAGTTATCTCTACGTTCAAGTGAAGGATGAAGGAAATTCTCCTCAAGTAACATTTCAACGTATACGACATAATGGACAGATTATAAAACCTTATGGTGTTGCCATACGACTGACGAGAGATGGGTGGTTTTCATTCAAACAATTCCTGCCTAGAGTGGATAGAATGATTCAGGCTAAAGAGACGGTTGAAACTCCATTCAAGCTACAAGATAATATATACATTAGCACTGCAGCATATGAAGGGGAATGGTTCGTCCACATAAGAGAGTGGTTCCTAAAATCACCAACCAGCGAGTTGAAACCAGGTCGGAACGGACACACGCTGAACACGAAAGGCTGGGATATGTTGAAAAAACTCATTCCTATCATTGAGACCAACATGATTGAAATAGAACAGTGTCCCGTCAGCAACGAATTCAACAAGTCTATCACAGGACCAATTCTCCCACCTAAACCAGTTGGATCTGCCGCGAGTGATCTACCGAGCGAGAATTTGGTGAATGATAATGGTGGATATTCATACGATGAAGCGGACGACGTCTCTATGTGCGACATTTTACACCACAACCAAATGGAACAGTTGCATTGTGATACGTGCAATCCTATGGGGGCGGGATTACTTCACTGGTGAAAACTCAAACAATGTGAACATTAGAAGAAAGACTAAACCGTTGTATAAACTGTGTGTCTGCCATACCTCGTCAAACACCTCTTCACGACATTCTATCTTGTTATTCCCATATCATAACTCTATGAGAGAAATTTTTGCATTCCTTTGGAAACCGTTGAACGCAACATGTCGGCAGAAGACAATCTTGACTATGTAGATATGTGGATTAAATTTTATCGAGACCAGAGTAGAGCTTACCTAAAGGAGGAAATTTGTGAGATTGGGGGACAGAGAGTGCATTCACCTCTAAACTCTCTTAATATTGCACAAGGCAACAGTACGGTGAACTCGACCAACAAATCACGTACAAGAGAAATGACAGTTGACCTAATTTCACCGGCACAGCGAGTTGTAGAGCAGGCTAAAGCAGAACTCTGTAGACAGCGTCACAAAGTAAGCGTGCAAGCGCCAGTAAAGGGAACGCGCGGAAAGAGGAGGAGGAGGAGGAAGAGGAGGAGGAGGAGGAGGAGGAGGAAGAGGAAGAGGAGGAGGAGGAGGAGGAGGAGGAGGAGGAGGAATTATATGACTAGTATAAAATAGAGACAAAGCAATACGAAGATTACTAAATAATCGCTTTATTCATCAACTCATAGCACTGCACAAATAATGAGCGAAAACTGCTTATATAAAATACATCTCCATTGTGGGTATCATTTCGACATCTAGCCTTCCATTCAATGTTTATGTATGAATATTTCCACTGGGGTCTGTATTCGGAGTGCTCGCTATCACCGTCATCAATCAACTTATAGAATAAGCATTTCCGCATCTTAATCGTCTGTCTGAGTGCTTCCTCGTAGTCTATGTCGTATATCGTTTGCAGACGCCTCGTTGTTTTCAAGATCTCGTTATGAATATAATCGGTTTGTAGCTTTTGCATGTTCACGAGGAGATTGCAGTATTTTTGACGTAAAGTCTTCATCATCGTTGGAGTATAATCCTCCATAGCATTTGCACCAGACTCATCCTCGTCGTAACCTTGGCCTGTATATCGCTGTTTTCTCTCGTCAATGTCAACCCTACAATCTCTCGCGATAGGTTTACCGAACATGTTTTTCCACACGGTATATTTAACCCGTTTCCGCAAGTGGGTAGGTAGATCTATTTCCCCAGAATGGATGAGTTCGTCATCTGAAGGGTATTTTCTCTTTCGTCGTTCCATTTCATTCCCGCTTCTATGGATCATCTGCCTCTGCTGGGACTCGTCATCATTTTCATTCCGTTGGAACCACGGTGGATCCATCTTCGTGTATAATCCCTCTCCCACTTGTTCATTCCTCTTAGCGGACCATGTCGGATCGTGAGATGGTATGCGTTGAATTTGAGTTGATGGATTATGAATTGGGGCTGGACGAGGTGGCAGTTGTTCTTCCTCTTTCACGAGTTCCTCATCGCCTGATATTATATTGGTAGACAGTCTGTCATTTTCCGCTGTATGGGGTTTTAAATCGATGAACAGATATCCGTGCGGACGAGATGTGACTTCGCGAAATTTTGCCATGAAATGTGTCGTATCCCGAGGAAAGATCCGTCTCCCGAACGTCATAATTTGCTGTCTATCAATAGGATTATTGAATAGAACGAAATACTGGCAGTTCAGCGTGATATCTCGAGATGTCTTGCCTTGAGGGAAGAGATTCTGAGTCAGATAAATTACGGACAAATTTCTGTGATGCAACCCTTTGGTGAATAGGTCGGCAACTTTTTCTTCGCGCTTTACCTCACCCATCAAATCGTCCAGAACAATAACGTTGGTTTGGCCGGGGTCGAAGTAATACTCTTCGCCTATGTCATGGGGTATGCCGGGGAGGAATTTTACATTTTTCAGACTTGTAGATTCATAGGCTGACTGCCATTGACTGTAACACCATACGATGCGTGTTGGAGAGGGATTGATATTAGCAGATTCCAAAAATTTCATTACCCATGATGTTTTCCCACACCCAGTCGGGCCGCTGACGATCATAGTAAATGGATGTTGTGATGCTCTTGAAAGAGCCATAGATGAAGTCTCGAGAGTACGTTTATACGGATGTTCTGCTTTTATCGGTTGAGTCTCCTGTTGGTGTATAAGTTGATGTCTCATCAGGTTATCTGGACGCGAGAATGTTTTCTGACACACCGTACACTTGTTTGTCATGT
>JAVTVY010033645.1:0-14075 GCA_036873755.1 Hanleya hanleyi | reverse complement strand
ACGTACTTGGTCAAGGTGTTGTCAGGAAACACATCAGCCGAGCTGTTACTGGGTAGGGTGAGGTAAAACATGATGACTGAGCTGTCCTGCTGCTGTTGTTGGTTTTAATACTTCTCCCAGCCCTTGGGCGCTAATCGTCGTGATGGTCGCGGTGATTTAGCTCTTGGTGGTTGCAGGGGGTGGCGTGGTAAAAGGGGTGAAAACGTAGGCGCCCGCCGTGGTGGTGATTTGGGTGGTGACTCCGGTTCCCAAGGTTCTGGTGGTGTACTCACATTCTGCATAAAGGCCCAGCGCTGAGGGTTGCCCACCAATTCCTGTGGTACATGTATGTCTTTCAAGCCTTGAGCGAAGACCTCCCATCCTCGAGGATTCGTGTGCGTCCTGCGTTGACGCATCAGGTCATTCACTAAATCCGTCATGTGGGTCCCGGGGACCATCTGATTCTGTACCAGGAGTTCGCCTTTATCATTCCAAGTCATGTTAGGATTCTGTTTCATCCGTTGTAATACCAGGCCAGCTTGTTTCTTGAACGAGGCAGGTACACTCTTCAGGACTTCGTCTTCGACCCACTGTGGGGCTGTGGAAGGTACTCCACCCGGCTGCTGGAGCGGTGCTGAGGTCGGCGGTGTGTCACGTGGTGATGGTGGTGGTGGTGGAGCAGAGAGGGTTTTGTATTGGTCCATGAATGTCATGTACCGCTGAAGCGTCTCATTGTACCGTTGTACTTTCTCACTATCGCTTAACCCCGGTCTCTGTAAGATCTGTTGCATTTCTCCATCGAGGGTGTTTATCGTCTTCACCGTAGAAGGGACAGGGTAAGGCGATTGGAGGTTTTGAAGCAGCCGAGGTTCGACGAGGACCATTTTTTTCGTGTGGTTCATTGTCGGCCGAAGAGTCCACCCAATACTGGACCCAACACGGAAGCGGCCAACGGTGCTAAGATAGCCCCGAGAAATCCGCCTTGCTGTAACATCTTTTTCTTTTGTGTTTGAGACACTCGCTTCTGGACTAAGGTTCTTAGACCTGTCTTATGCTTGGCCAACTTGGTCTTCTGAGCCGGAGTCAGTGGTACGTTGCCTTTTAAGATATTGAGTCCAATCTCGCACAGACAGCACACGAGAGCAGGGTCCGCACCGCGTACAATGGTTCGGACTAACTCGGGTGGGGCCGTCTTCAATACACGGAGCGTGGGAGCGTGCTTCCGTACTCGCGCAGACATCCTGTACAACTAATGCTAGAACCCACAACTCTGCTCTTTTATCTACTTCAGAGAACACAACCCTGCTGTGTTATTCATTCTTTTTTATTATCCCCATCATCAAAACACACACACACCCCAGCTGGGGGAGCCACTGTAGGTGTGTTTACATTATTTTTGCATGTACACGTGGTGAGTGTCTCCGGGAAAGATTCCGGTCCGTAGTCGAAGGTGGTCGGGGGTGGTTTGCTTCAGGTCGAAGAGCATATACCCGTGCTGAGGGGTTGTGGCATCTTTAAAGGCTTCCAATGCAAACGGTGTGCGGCCGGGATACATCTGTCTCGCCAGGTGCAGCAGTTGAGTGGTGTCTCTCGGGTTTTTGAAGACCACCATGTAGTGGGCATTTAAGCTGATGTTCCGATGTTCTTTGTTTTTACTGAACAGATTCTGCACAATGTAGATGATGCTGAGCCGTCGATGATGGCTGCCTTTGGTAAAGAGTTGGGTGACCCGCGCATCCGTCTCCGCCATGAGATCATCCAGAACCACCAAGGTGTCGGGTTCCAAATCGGCCAGGTTAGGTAGGCCTTCCACGAACGTGATGTGGGGCATTGCTGCATACGCTTCCTGCCATTCTCCGTAACACCACACGACTCTGGCAATGGGTGGAGTGATCATGCTGTCGGCGTGTTCGAGGAGCTTCCTGACGAAGTGCGTTTTGCCCGAGCCCGTCGGTCCTGCGATGACGCAGGTGAAGGGATGCTGCCACCGAGGGTCCATGGTTGGAGGTGTATCCGTTGTCGTGGTAACCCGCTCTTGTAAATCTGGTACGAGTGAACTGGAGTGGTGGTGGTGGGCACAACGTCGGTTGTCGTTGTCTGTTCACGTTCAGGGATGATGATGGTGGTGGTGGGTACAACGTGGGTCGTCGTCGTTGTCGGTTCACTGTAAGGGATGAAATCCGGTGGGTCTTCAGACGTAGTGGATGTACTTGGTGTAAGTGTGGAGCTTACACTCGTTGTGGCTTGTACACGGGGTGTGGAGGTGGTGGTGACTGGGCTCGATACGACTGGTGCTCTCTGTAGACCGGTTTCACTGGTGGCTGGTGTTCTCAGTTGGTTAAGTAACGTGCTGACATAGGCTACGTCGTAAAACACACCTCCGTACAACACACTCAGCAGGGTTAGCACTAGTACACCAAAGCCCACTTGCACTTTGCGCGTTTTGGAAGACGCTGTGTTCAGAGACGGTTGCACCGTGTTCATGGTTGGACGTGGAATGAAGGATGACGGTAGTGGTGTCTGGTTTTATAGTCGTTTCACCTGGTTGGCAGCGACCCAGGAATTGAAGGAACTGGGCCAGCCTTGCCATTTGACGAAATGAAACAGTTTGCCACGTCGACGTTCCGTTTTCAAAATCTGTTCCACCGTGTAGTAGTCTTGCTGTGATTTTACGACAGGCTGTAATTCCGGCTCGTAAAACGTGCCTAGCAGCGGTTCCCTTTGAAGATCTTCCAGTTCGTAGACTCGCCGCTGTCGGGGTAGGCGCCGTTTAATCAGGAAGTGCTCATCGCTCCAGTTGGGCAAGTAACTTTTCTCGAACTTGACCTTGACTTTACTGATGCGTACAGGGTCCCCGACCTTGAACATCTCCTTCGGTGCTGGTTGCGATGGCCTGGGGTACAAGACACGCCGGACTTGGGCTTCATTGCGTTGGGTCACGGTAATGGGGGCTCTCTGTATACTTCGATGATAGGCTCGATTGTAACCCTCACCAGTTTCGGGAGAACATCGATGTACCGCCTTGTATTCTTATAGGTGAAATATTTATACATACGACCTTTAAATGTCCTGTTGAACCTTTCCACCACGGACGCCTTGGTCTCGTTGTACGTAGGGAAGAAGAAGACCTTCTGGGCTTTCAGAAAGGCTTGGAACGGTCTGTTGAGGAATTCCGTGCCTTCGTCGGTTTGCAAATACAAAGGTTTGCGCCCGGTCTTGAAGATGTCTTTGAACGCCGCTAGGAGATTCGCCCCCGTTTTCGTCCGGATGGGTACCACCCACGCGTACTTGGATAGGATATCGATGCACGTCAAGATATACCGATTCCCATCGTTGTGTTTGGCAAAGGCGCTCATATCGACCAAATCCGCTTGCCACTGGGCATCTATTCCTCCCACGATGACCCGGTTCCGTAGAAATGGCGACGGACAGATCGATGTAAGGTATAGGTGTCTTGTTTTCTTAACCAATCTCGGACTTGGGTACGTTGTATCCCCTGGGGTTTGGCCGCTCGATAGAGAGCCGACAATGCACTATAGGCCGCCGGACTGTCGGGACTGTAGTATAAGTTATCCAACACCTTCTCCCCGCGCTTCATGGTGACACAATGATGATGGACCCGGAGAGTATGGTTTATTTATAACAAGTTTCTACCACCGTTGTGTTGGTTGACTCAGTTCAGCCGGGTAATCAATGGCCTCGTCGTCGTCGGGTTCATGTAGTTGTTGTTCATGGGGTTCAGCCAGCGCGTCCTCAATAGCACGAGCCCACCCCAACTCGTCTGATGATCGTTCGTCCGGTGTAAACAGCTGGTCCACAATAGGCACCACTTTCTCCAAGGCTGTCCACAGATCGGGGTCTAGGGTGAAGCCTCGCGTAGCATCTTGGTAGCGGCCCAGACGTGCGAAGAAAGGCCCACGGTATACGTAGATGGCATTGTCTATGTGGATGAGGTGTCCGTCGAGCTCGCCGCTCAACACCCGTTTAAATTTGGTCCAGCCGTCACGCTGTAGCGTCACCGTAGTGGATGTGGACTCCGGATCCCACCCACAGACATCCCGGTCTTCCACCAGGGTGACTTTATCTTCATAGACGTGTAACCCCACCTGGGGTGTAAGGGGCAGGATGGCTCGTAGGACGGATGACATGCTTGCTCCAATGTCGAACGGTGAATGACACACACTCTGTCTGACCCTGGTATTTATAGTGTCAATACCACAGCGCCAGGGTGAATAGGGCACAGACTAGTATGAGGCCAACCAGCCGGTGCTGGTTCCGGCGTGAGCGCTCGTGGTCCATAGCCCGAGCATCAAGGATGGCTGTCATAGTCCAGTAGTGCTGAGTGATGGCACGCCTCTCCATCGAGTGCACTCTGTGGAGGACCGCTTCTGTGAACTCGTTCAGGATCTGGCGTCGTCCATCGTTGTCGTCGCCATCTGCAAACATGGATCGGACCACTGCTCGGTAACCCGTGAATGAATTCACCACGGTGGCATACTGTAAAATGCGAGTCGCATGGGGCTGGGTTTCCGCCATGGCTCTGCAACCGTAGAAATGAAGGTGTGGGATCCAGAGGGACGTGTTTTATAGACCAGATGTAGCTCTACGGGTGTAGTGCGTGATACGTACTATTCTGATGGATTAGTGCAAGGCAACAACAACAAACAGGTGAGCGGGCCGGGGGAAACCCCCCAGCCAGGGTGTACATTCCGTGGGACTACTTTCTGCCCGCGGAGGCAGACCACATCATCACCAGACCGCATCACCGCGGAGGAATACATGGAACTATTTTTGACCTGCAAAGGCTATCTATTGTGCCGGAACTATAGCCTAGACAGGTCAGTACATGCTTTGATCACGTGATCGCCATGGGGAAACCCCCACTGGGGAATCCCCCACTGGGAAATCCCGCCCCAGTTCCGCCTCAAAAGTAGGTCAATCCGGTCCAATTTACGCTTTCTATACTACTGACCTCTTTTCAACGGCAAGTGAACTCCGTTCAGACAGTGGAAAAGATTTTCAGTCATATCTATCTTCCCAATAATTGTCTCTTTGGAGACAAATCCTTTGCCCTCGAGTTGCTCATGGCCCAGCTAGCATTGTGGAGTTTAGCCTTCACAATGAAGCGATTTGTATAGGAAATAACCTTGAGAGAGAGAAGAAAATTAGCCATAATATGGTGTTCTATTTGTGCCAAGTTTCCGTCGCCTTTTAAAAACGCGACGTCGCCTTTTGAAACGCGACGTCGTGTTTCGAAACGCGACGTCGCGTTTTTAAATCACGACGTCGCCTTTTGGAAAACACGACGTCGCCTTTTAAAACGCGACGTCGCCTTTTAAAACGCGACGTCGCGTTTCTTTCCTATGTTTTTGCATTGTAAAACTCGACACAACGGAACTCGACGTCGCGTTTTCAAAAGGCGACGTCGTGTTTCACCCACGTCTTGTTTGGCAATGTTAAAAGATAGGAAAGAAACGCGACGTCGTGTTTTTTAAAAGGCGACGTCGCGTTTCAAAACGCGTCGCCTTTTGAAACGCGACGTCGCCTTTTGAAACGCGACGTCGCCTTTCGAAACGCGACGTCGCCTTTCGAAACGCGACGTCGCCTTTCGAAACGGGACGTCGCCTTTTGAAACACGTCGCCTTTTGAAACACGACGTCGCGTTTCAAAAGGCGACGTCGCGTTTCGAAAGGCGACGTCGCGTTTCGAAAGGCGACGTCGCGTTTCAAAAGGCGACGCGTTTTGAAACGCGACGTCGGCTTTTGAAAACGCGACGTCGCCTTTTAAAAAACACGACGTCGCGTTTTAAAACGCCACGTCGCGTTTCTTTCCTATCTTTTAACATTGCCAAACAAGATGTGGGTGAAACACGACGTCGCCTTTTGAAAACGCGACGTCGAGTTCCGTTGTGTCGAGTTTTACAATGCAAAAACATAGGAAAGAAACGCGACGTCGCGTTTTAAAAGGCGACGTCGTGTTTTCCAAAAGGCGGCATCGCGTTTCGAAACACGTCGCGTTTCAAAAGGCGACGGAAACTTGGCACAAATAGAACACCATAATAATCAAATATCGGAGCCATGCTTCCTTACAATCGTGGAGCTGTGCGTATCGTCTGAGCGATGCTGGTCCATACTGAAAATCTAGTTGATTGATTGTGACTATTTTGTATTCTACTTCAAAATCTGTACTGATATCAGCACACAGCGCACATCGTTCTTGTGTGCTGTGTGACCGCACTGCGGTGACCTAATGGCTAGAGCGTCAGCCTCGTAAGCGGTAGGTAATGGGTTCAATCCCAGGCCTGGTCATTTCCAAAGACTTGAAAAATGGAACTTGTTGCTTCCTCGCTCACGCTCAGTATTAAGAGGATAGAACAAGGACTGGTTCGATCGGTGTCAGTATAATGTGACTGAGTGGGGTGTCATATCTGCCTAAGGCATGATATTTCAGTGGGACAGTACTATAAAATGGCAACTTTAGATCTGCTCTGTTACAAGCAGGTACCCCTGCATTTCTCCTCCCCTCCCTTCCATCCCCCGTCGTGATATAGCTGAAAAATGTTGAAAGCGACGTAAAACCCTATTCACTCACTCACTCACTCAGTTGTGTGCTGTGAACAGCTAGGGATGTTGCTATTGCTTATAGATCACCTTATATCCCACCAGGTTAGATTATAAAACCTGCTGTGTTCTATTTGGATGATAGAGTCTATCGGAGTTCAATAGCATGCCAAGTTACAATTGATGTTATGCCATTGAGATCTCTACGTCTATCAGCGACTAAGTTGTCGGGTTTGAAACAGATTGAACAACAACAAATTCCCATGTGTTGCTTCGCCCCCATATTTCTATATCTCACAATTATTCTGTGTTCTATGAATTCGGGAGTACTTCAATGTCCTTAGTGTAGCACATGTGAGACAGAACAGCATTTCCGTCCTATGCTGAGTATAAGCAAAACAATCCCAAGCGATAGAGGCAAAGTGCCGAAGTACCTTGGAAAGTATCCGTAAAAGTTATTGTCCAGATGTTAAGCCGTACGCACGGGCCCAAATACTATGGTGACCCTCGAGCCCAGCGTCGGAGGACAATGGAACATTTAATCAATGCACGAAGAAATCTCCATCATCGAATTAAAAAAAATCCTCGAAGTTTCCGAGTATTGGTTATTATAATATTGAGAATAAAATAGTATGTATGTGTTACATCTTGTTCACACATTGTATCCGTCGTAAGTACTGCCTAGTAAAACCCACGTGGTACTCATTTTCAACTTTTGAATTTTCACTGGGCTTAAAAGTCATCTTTCAATATCCTGTAGTA
This sequence comes from Hanleya hanleyi, assembly GCA_036873755.1. Classification (NCBI taxonomy): domain Eukaryota; kingdom Metazoa; phylum Mollusca; class Polyplacophora; order Lepidopleurida; family Hanleyidae; genus Hanleya; species Hanleya hanleyi. Next base: position 6,774 of record JAVTVY010033645.1, on the reverse strand, counting down.
TTGCATTGCTCTGTCATTTTCAACTAGAATTCGTTGACCGCTTGTCAAAATTCGAAGCTTCGAACATGAATTGTAGGCTTGAATCTTTCATTTCTTGCGCATACTTGGACTCAAAATCTTCATTTTCAGCCACAGTAAAATGATTTTTCCAGTCCCCAATTTGACCTGCAGGAAAGAGAAATGTAATCGATAAATATCCGTGAAAAAGAAGTGAGAGGTCGAGGTTTAGTTTCGTGGTATATTTTTTCTTATATATAGTCTCGGTCACAACGGTTGGTGCATTAATATAAAAAAAATCGAATCTTTGACAGAAGAGTATACTTCTAGGGAATCAGATTGATTCTTGAGTATTTCTTTCGACGGTTCGTGAATCTCCGAATGATTTCCTGTTTTCTTGAGCTTTGATCGACAATCTACCTCTACTGAAATTCGAATAGTGTACAATTTCAGACGAACTACCATTATCTAGTATGCAAATTTCTGGGATCGTTAATGTGAATGAAGAGCGATTTGTTCGTATTTAATAAATGTCTGCAACCACATTGCAGTCACTCAATATTCCTTGGCATGCAGCGTTTCAACATCGAACGTCACTTATTGGCGTAAAATAGCACGATATGCTACTCACGCAGGCGCTCAAAACAAGACTTTTGGGAGGGTAGTTGTGGTTTTAGGGTAAAACAACATTCTGAAAACACCGACCAGTTGCCAGACAATTTCAATACGGGAACGACACGAGACGGCGACCATGCTGGGTTAAATTGCACTTATGTACAAGTCGCCTGTAATAGCATCCTCCTTTCACCGGGATCCGTGGTGTTGTTAGGTTGTCTGTGAGACATTTTATTGAAAAACCAAGGTTTGAGGTCAGAACCCACCCTCCTAACGCCCTGATTAAAACCCCAGAGAATCCGAGCAGCTTGACTGTTTATTTATGTCAAGGGGTGATCACACAATTCTTCTAAAGCAACGTGGAGCTGCTCTTGCGACAGAATGAGACAATTTCTTGATTTATAGGTTACAAAACCCTACGACAAGCATACCGTGATGTTTTACGCCAGCAAGTGACGTCTAAGGCAGAAAGCCAGCGTACCAAGGAACATTAAATGAATACGATGAAGTCGCAAACAGGTTTTAATTCCAAATGGGTGCAGCGTCACTTTCTCAGATGAATAAATATGCTTTTCATTCGCATTGCCGTTTTCCGGACTTTGCATTGATTAATGATAGTTGATCTGAAAAGATACACTTTTCGAATTTCAATAGAGGTAGATTGCCGATCAAAGCTCAACAGCTCATAAAAAAACGGAATCCTTCAGAAATTCACGACAGAAATACTCAAGAATAATTCTGATTCCCCAAAACAACACTGTTCTGTCAAAGTTTCGAGTTTATTTACCAATGCATCAACCATTAATAACCGATAAGATCTGCAGTATACTGGTTGTTTTATTTATCTACATTCTGATTGGTAGTTTGAACAGCACGTCACTATCACGTGATATGGCCCACCTTTTCGGTACATTCCGGGTTGTTGGTTTCTCCACTCTTGCTTGTCCTTGTCGTCGTATAGGTTGTTTTTGGAATTTTTCATCTTGGATAATGAGCACGTGTCGTTAATTTGGCAATGAACAGTGTCATCTAAAGATACACCCAGGAATTCTGACAGGGACTTGATCACCTCAACACCATTCTGAAATGAACTCAAAATAAACGGCTACATTTGAAATTGATGTCAATGGATGGACAGGTGAAGTTCACTTTGGTTACTCCGAGGTCAACCAAAAAATAGCAATGGGAGACTTGCATGATAGAGGTAGCTTAATAGTATTGGACTCTCATGAGGAGGGCGAATTACTGGCTGATGCAGCAACAATAACATTTTCCCAGTTAGACGGCAGATTTTGAGATCGAAAACGAGGCTGGGCTATGTCATGGGTCAGCTGAGACAATCACGTGGTTGCGCATGAAGATTGGAATGTTTCCTATAAATAGTGATCCAGTGAGAATGCTCGTCTTCAATTGAAATGGCGCGGGTCGAATGACCGATCGCTGGAGGGGAAACAGCTGGGAAAGCACGCTGACACTGCCTGCTAATATCTTGATTTAACAGTGTCAAAAAGTCTAACGATAGAGGCACTGGGTAAGAGGACGTAACACTGTTGGATATTGACTGGTTAAATGGGGCAGGAAGTGTTAAGTTGCAAAACCAGAAGTGAAAATCAGGGCAGTTCACTCATTCTATAATACTGTGCAAGCCACACATTATCAAACCCCAGAATCTGCTTATTCGATATGTCTCTCTAATTGGAGGTAGTAGGGGTAGTCCTGAGGTTAAAAGCTCCGATAAGAGGTCTGAGAGTATATACTCTTACAGTTCACTAGTAAATCTTTTTTTCTGGTGAGATTATTTCAATTACATGTATGTATCAGCTCACGCTGGATACACTCTTCGGTGACTAAATGACTACGTAATTGCTGCCCCACCTTGTTTGCCAATGTGAAGCGTATTTGTTCTTAGCGAAATGAGCAAGAACTCAACTGTTTAGAGATAAACAAGTGAAAAAATGGTTCATTTAGATCTTGCCAATGACAAAAAGGGGATAGGCAGGGTATGTCGGTCAACAATCTAGATGTGGTCATGCGAGTACTTGATTCTCATCAGGGCTTTGCACTAGAGGCATAATTGTCAAATACATTTGACTAGTAGAATCGAACATGCGCTCATCAAGTCTTACTCACATCTGGCGCGCTTGTTGTCACTGAAGTCGCGTCATAAGCTCTATGAATTGAATAACCCCTCGAAAAGACAATCTTACACCCAGATTCTGGTCCCAGAAAATAGACCATTTCAACCATCTGGTTGGTCATACGCCTGAACAGATTTACCTCACGGAATTCATCGGAACACTAAATACACATTGAAGGTCGTCATCCTCTAGGTACCAGCGGCGATGCATTCTGTCTATATCCTTGATGTATTCTGGCTATATCCTTGATACATTCTGGCTATATCCTTGATACATTCTGGCTATATCCTTGATGCATTCTGGCTATATCCTTGATGCATTCTGGCTATATCCTTGATGCATTCTGGCTATATCCTTGATGCATTTCTCGATTCTCGAAATATCCTCTGAAATGTCAGGCTTCTCTACACAACAGCATTCAGGAAACTTACCTGCTTCAGCTCCTCATAGTGTATCGTAAATACCGCTATTTCTGGATGTGACTTAAGCTCGCTTTCCCAGTCTTTGACGTATTCGAACCAACTCCCATAGTCAACTGCAAGTGAAATGAAATCATAATGAATCGATTTCGTCAGACTACAAGAGTCTGGTCCGTCACTCATAATTCAGCCGTCGTCCGTTAAAGAATATCCGCGTCCATAATACAGACCTATTCCATATTTCATATAACAGTATTAGCACCAAATTCAAAAAGACAACCATAGTATACATAAACAAAGGCTAGTTTCCTGCAAGAGAGAAGCGGTCAACAGTTTTCAATGATACCGGCAAGACATCATGATGTTCCAAAAATATCAAATCCGTATCGCTGATCAGTATTCTTAATCCATAATAGTCGTTGTAAAGTCGTCATCTAGAGAATGATGTATCTCAGTCACGCTTTGATTGTGACTGTTCATATGAGCAACATGAGGATCTTGAAGTGCATGGGTTCATACGGCCCCTAGCCCCAAGTTAAGCGGAATTAGACACAAGTTACGAAACGTAACGCCATAGATCTTGTACGCTACGCTCGTCAGAGATCGACTACAAGCTGAGTGTCCAAAATTGTCCAAATAATATCAACTATAATCGAGACGACACTGAAAGTAACTGTTGATCATTACGTAACAAGCTCGAGAAAATAATATATTAAAATATATCGCCTATGAAAGATTGCGAAAGTTCAAGCCATTTATCTTTTAAACTTCATATATGACTTGAAATTTATCATTTTCAAACAAGAATGCTCTAGCGGAGAAATAACGTACCATGACCGTCTTTCCAAAGATGATAATAATTATTCCAATCACCGTGGTAGAAATAGCATTCAGTAAGATTAAAGTTGTGATGATAATGAGAAACCGCTACGTCTTTTGGGTTGCGCAGAAGGTAAACCAGTTTACATTTCCGGTTTACGACATCACGTGGTAGCTGCCGAAAACGCAAGTGGTTGTTGATGATTCTTGGTGATGGCAACTTGTCAAAGTAGTCCGGGTCATTTATCTCTAACATCATTTGTTCTTTCCGAGTTGTGCTCAATTCGACCTTCCCAGACAACAGCATGTGTACTATCTCCCAAACCCAGTGTGTTCCTACGATGATTATCATGGAAGAATAGAAGAGCGAAAATATTTAACCTGGGGGAAAAATATCACAAGGGTATATGGTCTTGAAGACGAGTCATCAAGATACTGCGGCACCGACCTGGCGCCTTAAACAGAGAGTTGGATATGCAGTAAAAAGGGATTTGTGAGCATCTTTCTTCGAGACCCCAGGCCCGCCAGCCTGTCAGTTGTGTTAAATGTGCTCACCAAACGCCATTGTACCGCAATGTCAGTCAAGTATATTTTAAAATCCGGATGATCAATTTTACTAAACCATTTTTTACTTTAAAAAAATAGCTCATTGTAAACATCGGAATACCATCACACAGATAATTTTTCGCCATATTTCATCACAGTTGTTCAATCGTGTACCTGATTTGGGATAACCGCATATAATGACGTCGTCTTCCCTGATCTGCATGCCTTTCGTTACCATCATTCGATCAGCGAGACCTTTAAAGGAAGGCATTGGTATTCCTTCATACTCCAGCAGTTTAATATTATTTCCTGCTGGATCCGAATATACGACCTCGGTCATCTGTGAACCAAATATTAAAAGAGTGAGATCACATTGTGATAACCAATTACATTCAGCAAGATTGCAATAGGTGTCATAGAGCCGCCATGTGAAAATCCACATGGGGCAATTTTCCATCGTATTTTTTTCACCATATATCACCATACTATTTCAAAGTTGTACCTTGTTTGGGATAGCCGCACACAATGACGTCGTCTCTCCTGATCAGCAAGGGTCAAACGAAAGACACCCCTGTGGATTACCGGTACTCCCAGCATGGTCGCCTTATGAACTTAAATCATACTCCGCTGCACAGTTGCGCATTATATGCCATTTAAAAGGTAAGGGCGAACCTACCCTCTAAAATGGAGGGTAAAAAGTCGTTTGTGCTCAGTATATCAGTTTACATAATGAATTATCTGTTCTCTTATGAATATGACTATATGTAGGCGCTTTCAAAAACCGATCCATTCAAAGCCCGTTCCTTCTCATTCACCAAACGCTACATAGACGATCTTCTCGCTGTGGATAATCGCTATATAAATGACGCAGTGAAGGATATATATCCACCTTCACTGGATTTGAAGGAAACTACAGATAACCCTACAGGCACATCGTATTTAGACCTATATCTCTATAAAAATGAAGTGGGCCTTCTCTCTCGTCGACTGTATGACAAAAGAGATGATTACAATTTCGACATCGTAAACTATCCCTTTCTGGACAGTAATATTCCAGTGGGACCTGCATATGGCGTATACATATAACGCCTAGTAGCATTTGCTAGATCCTGTGTTAAATGTGACGATTTTAATCAACGTCACAAAACATTGTTGCAGAAACTTATAAAACAGGGCTACACCACCAAGCGCCTCCACTCAAAGTTTCTCAAATTTAGCGTGCAAGATGGATGGCGTTACGTTTCGTAACTTGTGTCTAATTCCGCTTAACCCGGGGCCAGGGGGCGTATGAATCCATGTACTTCAAGATCCTCATGGTATTTAAACCGTAACTGAGATACATCATTCTTTAGATGACGACTTTACAACGAATATTATGGATTAAGAACACTGATCAGCGATACGGATTTGATATTTTTGGAACATCATGATGTCTTTCCGGCATCATTGAAAACTGTTGACCGCTTCTCTCTTGCAGGAAACAAGCCTATGTTTATGTATACTAGGATTGTCTTTTTGAATTTGGTGCTAATACTGTTATATGGAATATGGAATAGGTCTTTGGATTATGGGCGCGGATATTCTCTAATGGACGACGGCTGAATTATGAATGACGGACCAGACGCTTGTAATTCAGTAAAACCCTCTTGAGGCGCACAGAGACATATATCCACACCAATGGTAGTGAAAAAATAAATTGTCGTCTATCTAATTTGCATAATAATAGGCCAAGTACTTGTCAAGGTATTGAAATAACATTGACTGGTTCTCGGAATGGCAAATTAGGTTTAGGACATAAAACAATTCAGAGAGCCGGATCTGACCTGTTTACACAGCAGTAGAAATGCGCTTGGAGCGTTCTGCGTAGATATTCATAGGTTAGGTTTTGGGGTAACGGACGAGTTCTGAGCACGAGGACAGGGGGGAGGGGGACGAGATTGTGAATGCCAGCCCTGAGCACAGTATGAGTCCATACAAGGACAGAGGGCGAGATTGTGAGTGCCAGCCCTGATCACAGTATGAGTCCATACAAGGACAGGGGGCGAGATTGTGAGTGCCAGCCCTGAGCACAGTATGAGTCCATACAAGCAAGGACAGGGGGCGAGATTGTGAGTGCCAGCCCTGAGCACAGTATGAGTCCATACAAGCAAGGACAGGGGGCGAGATTGCGAGTGCCAGCCCTGAGCACAGTATGAGTCCATAAGCAAGGACAGGGGGCGAGATTGTGAGTGCCAGCCCTG
>JAVTVY010033644.1:0-13935 GCA_036873755.1 Hanleya hanleyi | reverse complement strand
GACAGCCAATAGCTTCTGGAATTTGATATAAATATGGCTCCAGTAATGAACAACATTTATGTTGTTCTACCGATAGCTTCTTCCTCTCATTAAGTCATGGCCCATCAAGAATTGTGTTTCACTTTTAGTGTACCTTCAAATTTCTTGCCGGAAAACTTGTACTACTAATGCACACTATTTTTAACCTTGAAGGCAGTTTAGATGAATTTCTATTCACTGATTTTATCATATCAGAGACCCTATAATAAATAAAAATCAGAATTTCCTTAAACATTAGACATAAACTGTGGTAATGTGAGTTGAAATTATGCAATATTATCCTCTGGCAGGACCACAACATGTGGCACCATACAAAGTGATTATCATCGCTAAATCTGTGTTGTGTGAAAGTAAGTATGAGTCACTGGAATCAGTTTTGACAGAATCCATACTCTCCTCTCATGAAAGTGGATAAGGACAATGTGATATTGACGGTCTCTTAATATTAATAAATATTGCCTCTATTTCCTAATTGATAACCGACTTAAGTTGATATCTATCATGTTTGAACAAGTGGCACAAAATGATATTGAGAGTTGGACTCAGTTATTTGATTAGCGGTAGCAAGTCGCTACAAATTTGAATCAGAGTTAAAAATAAAGCTGAAAGACCAAGGATAATCCTTGGTCAACAGTAACATACATGTAAAGTTAAACCTAGATTCATGAAATACACCCAATCCTAACACTGAATGCTAGTTAAATTGAAACTCAACTGCCAAAACCATCACTGTGATGGAAAACATGATACTGTAATAGTTCCAAAATGATTAATAGATAAATCTATCAGCTAAAAAAATTATCATAATTTTACCATCCATGAAGGAATATTGATGAATTTTCCAGGCTAGTGAATTCAGCAATGGCCATTTTGATTGCTCCTCCTCATTTTTTCTCATTTGGGTGATATATGGATATAAAGGCGTATACATATGCTTCACAGATAAATATGTTTGAATGATGATGGTAGTCAAAGGAAGGTAAGCCATTGGTAATTCATACAATAGAACTCCCTTGAATTTGTATTTCAGAATGGTGAAGAAGTGGGAGCTGGTGAAGAAGTGGGAGCTGGTAAAGCAAGAAAGAGGAAAATTACAGAGGTTGGTACAATTTCTACTCAGTACAATATATATATGCTAATATGTATAACCTTTACAATAATCTCTGTTCCATTATAATCACCTGTCACGATCTAACAGAAATTATGAATTTCTTTTAGGCTGTTGTGTATTGTGGTGAAAGGGAGATAATTTCAAAGTATATGAATACTTTTTCAATACGTATGAAAACATGTGAAGAAATGAATCAGAATCATTCTCAATTGATTGAATTTGTCAATCAAGATTCAGTCTCATCTGTCAATCTTCTTTAGTTGAATGTCAAATTTCAAATCAATCCGGCTAAGTGGTACGTTCATAAGACGTGGTCAATTTCGAGTTAAAAGATTGTCTTCATAAATTTATTGAGAAAAATTCTATATAAATGAGAGAATGATTGTGGCTATTTTCTTAATTGTCTTCTGATTTATTTATGCATTTCTATTAATAAGAAATAATGTATAGAGAGTCAAAAGACATATTTGAATTACTATTTCTTATTATCAAAATAACTCAAAAGTTGCTCCCATAGACATTGTCTTCCATGTAGAATCACAAGTTCCAAATTCTTCAACATATTTTGAGACTGAACAGGTCCTTTTTGGCTCACATTCTCCTACATTCATACATCTGACTGGTGTATTTCTCTAGGCCGGTTAAATCTTTCTTGGTCCATAGAATACTCTATAATTGTGAAGGCTTGCTAAACTGTCTTTTAATATCTGAAACTCTTATCTATGAAAGAAGGATTTTATTTTGTCGAAATTATAACTAGATTGACTTTGCCATTCAAGATTCCCATGGGCGGGCTAAATATTTCTAGAGCTGAGTAAAGTTTATTCACTTTTGGTGAGCTAACACTTCATAGGCTTGCTTGGAGTGCACCAATGAGTTAAGCTGTGCACTTCCTGTTTATGTGATAAAATATTATTATTTTCAGAATTTCAGAATTACTCCAATTCGCCTCATGAGTTCCATAGTGCAATTGATGATCTTGTTTAATCGACCAGTCCCACAATTTTGATTGGAGGTCCCTGGAACATTGTGAGCTTTCTTTAAACTCTGAAGATAAATCTCCAACTTTTTATGTGATGAGTAAACCAGAAGAAGTTTCATCATCTATTCCTGTGTACATTTGATATATTGCATGAGCACCAGTGCCCACCCTTTATCTCGTAACCTCTGCCTCACCCCATCTTACAGTCTTGTACATTCTATATTCATAAATCATCATATATTTATGGGACAAATCCTCGTACATTTAAGGGACATATCTATTAACCCCAGGGAGTGCCCCACCCACCTTTCTTTCTCCAGCGAACTATTAAAATACAAATGAAGCTAGTCATTTCATAGTAGCTAGGCTCTTCATCAATTCCTAATGCAAGGCCAGCTTTATGCTATCAATGATGATGCAAGCATCAAATTACTGGTCATTTATTTCTCATCTTGTCTTTTTCTGAGAAAAAATATTCTGTTCATCGGGCATGCAAGTTACTCTTACCCACTAAATTCTCCCCATGGGCGTATTATGTATCTTGAAATAAGAAATGACATTCTCAATCCTGGAATATTTTGAAAAATTCAGAACTGAATTGAATATGGAAGATTTATTTTGAAGCTACCAACAGGAGCAACCATAGTAAATAGATATTAAATATATTTTCCACATATCGCTAATATTTTACTAGACCCATGTCAACAGTTGGGAGATATGCTGGAAAAAAAATCGTAAAATACTGTATAACTACATGTACCGGTATCCACATTTATTGCTGTGAAATTTAAGACGATAATTCTCTATAATATAATTACTTTATAGGTCAGATGATTATATTTAAAATCTGCAGAATATATTTGGATTAGCAGGTTTGACAAAATCTCAGAAATCCATCAAGTGATAGCCTGCTATATTGTTTCCATTATTTATCATCAGTCAGGAAGTCAAGAAAAAGGAAAGGTAAAGAAGACAAAAGAAGAGGTGAGTGAAATTAATACACATGTTGTGGTACGAATAAGAGGAATTGATGTACATACACGTTTGTGAATTACTGGCTCGCTGTTAATTCAAAGATTTATTTTTGAGTTTGTGGTGTAAGGGAGGTAACTTACAGAAGGAAAGATGCTTGTGGAAGTAGAGCAGCTTCTCAATATGATCATGTATCTTGAGTGAGAGTTAGCTCCCTTACACCATTGATGCTTAATTGGTGGAATTCACAGAATTATATATCACATTAGTTTTATATATTGTGATAATACCAATAATATTTTCTTTGTAAAGTGTGCATGCATGTTGAAGATGGACAAAACTGACATGTCATTGTAATATTGTGAGAGCTGTTTTTATGTCTTGTGCAGAAACTGACTGAAAGAGTTGAAAAACAGAAAAAGGTGGCAGAGGTAATCATGTTTATATTAGTCAAAGCATCCTGGAATTTTGTATCGGCTTCCTTATATACATGCAATGTGCTTGTGTGGTGTCAACATATCATGGTCTAAACATCACAGTAGGGCGTTCAACCCAAAATATATAATTTGTGTTCACACAAAGAAGAAATTTTTCCATAGTGCTTTGGAGTTATGTAAACATCCATTTTGTTTGTTCTTAAAGAAGATGATTGGCATAATTTTTTTTGTGGTGAAAACAGTTCAGTTGAATCTTAATTTTTCTTCAAGTCATGTGAATTTAAGATTATCTTGTGGAAGGGAAGCCTAATTGTGTGTCCACTGAAAAAAACTATGCCAACTAGTACTTATTACTTCTTTTACTGCTTTATTGCTATCATTTATACAGGGTGTATCAAAAAAAAGCAGAGTCCTAGTACGATGACATATTTTTCATTGAGCGAAGGAGAAATCTATTTTTTTTGTTGATTTGTCTTCAAGACCGACCCTTTGGGACTGACCAGCTGAACAATTCAATGATCTGTGATCAAGCATGTTAGAACAATAGCTATTCTTCAACTATGAGTGAAATGTGACTTGCGCCAGATTTGGTTTACATCATTCGTCTGCCCTTGAAAGAAAAGAAATACGGTGTACAAATGAAATGTCTTTTATCCACTCTGAATTCATTGACATTTTGAAAACAAAACCTCAGTTTTGGTCAGTCCCAAAGGGTTGGTCTTGGATGACAAATGAACAAAAAAAATAGATTTCTCCTTTGCTCAATGAAAAATATGTCATCGTACTAGGACTCGTTTTTTTTTATACACCCTGTATTAGGGGGCATCCATAAAATATATACCCCTTGGTTATGAAAAGCCCACATGGGGGGGGGGGGATTAAGCCATCCGAATAGAATTTGCGAAGAAATATAAATGTACCTAGTTTGTAGTGTCTTTGCACAGATCAAATGATTTCCAATTTTAATGGCTTGTTTGAGGTGGAGAATGTGGTTTTTGTGAATCACCTGCGACCAAGTGTAACATAGTGATGAAATGACCTGCTATGTGGGCATCTAGCTCACAATTAATGCAATTCACATTTGGTGTTTACATGTCTACTGGTTTCATCGGTATAATTCACAATTATGATTCAACACAGGCCTTCGAGTGCCTCCTATATTTCCTTCATTTTGGAATCATTCTTATATTTTACTCAAACCTATATTTTGACTTCTTGTCATGAAAACTTTTCCCAAAAAATTTAAGAAAATTGTTCTTTGGCTCGCTTCACTCGGCAAATATGAAAACATTTAAATCTGTCGATGTTGAACCAAGCAGCAGAAGGTGTCTCCTCGTTCACCACCACTATGACAGACCACATTCAGTGGAAATAATTTTATTAAACACCAGAAGCCCCGTGGGGATTGACCTGCGATGTCACTGTGCATATCACCGGTCAGGGTAAGAATAGGCTTCAGCTCCTCAGACGGCTTGTCATAAGAGGTGACTAACTGAGGCACCCGTGGGGTTCCCGGGTGTGAAAAGGAATAGATCCCCACCCGTTTGGTTTCCGGGCGTGAAAAGGAATAGGACCCAACGTTTGATATGAATGACATATAGTTGAAAGCGATGTTAAATCATATCCACTCACTCCTTAAACACCAGAAAACCACCAAGTTCGGAACCTGTAATGTAGTATTGACCTGTCTCACCCTCCTTGATTTCCTATATGGTAAAAGAAAATTCCTATATTTTTTTTTGCAAATTTCCTCCTATATTCTCTCTGTGAGCCACTTGAAGGAAAAGGAAAAAGATTATTGGATAAAATGTTCAATAAATTTTATGCTTTACATATGGACATGCAATCGCAGCTCCCGAATTGCATTTGGTGCTGTTGCCCAACACACAAATTGTTCCATAACCTGGATCATGCAACTACTACTATGAAAGCACTTTTTTCCAGACTGAAATATATAGTAGAAAGATGGATATACAATGTAGATACACTTGGAAGTATCTGGTCATTTAAGTCCAAGGGACCAGATATATTCATATAGCTATAAAAATATAGTTCTTAAGTATTTTATAGTACTGGTAACTCGCACCTTGGCCGACCAATATGTAGAAGAAAGTGGAAATAAGATACTCTCCGCAATAATTTGGACATCTATATTATGATGAATTTCTTAGTACTTCAGTTTATTTATATGCAGTATTTTTCCAATAATAAAAGTTCATATTCTTATCATTTTACAATTGTCAGATATGAGTGGATATGAGTCCTGTAATTGAATAGCTTTTAAAAAGTTTACGGCAATTCAATTCACTACCAACCACTTATTGAAAAATTGCTATCTACTGAAAATGTGGGATCTGATGCTCTTGTCACAATGCACATGTGCATGTGCCCCACTCCAGGCTAGGCACTAACTCTTATCTCAACATAGGGAAACAAAATTGCCCCCAGGCTCAGTAATAGTTCAAAGTCACTCTTCAAAGCAAGACTTTCACACTGCCGTAGAACTTGTATCACTGCATTACATGCATGATTATCAAGTTATGGGAAAATAAATTTGGATGATGGTTATCTACTGACTGTAGTGTTTGATGCCTTTACCTAGGTAAGTGGACATACTCAATAGAACCTCTGAATAGATTACAGTCCATCGGGTTCTACACTGATTTAATGTATTTTAGCATACATGTGAAATATACCTACATGTATACTGGTAACTTTGGAAAGCACGATTTGGGAATGCCCATTCCTGGTACCCAGTACAAAATAGATATGTCACTGTCCGGATCAATACCTTTTGATTGACATCTACATCATGTGGTTATTGAGTCATTAACCCTTTCACCGATTATTTCCCCTGACAAAAGTGACCTGCTGACGATCAATTCCCTGAGAACTGTTAAAATTTGTATATGTTGTCTTTGGAATGCTAGAAATTGCGTTTGCGTCCGAGATTTGCAGAAAAACATAAGAAACCTGTCTCCACAAGACACACTCCAGTGTTATTTGCTCTAGTTTTATAGCAAAATAAATAAAATAGCATACAAAATTAGGTTTTACTGCGAGAGAATGCGCTTTCCCCGGCTTTCTCGACTCAAAAACATCAAAATCCAACGGAGAAATCGTCTTTTTTCGACCGCATTTGACAGCGTTTTTCTCGAGTTTTTCTCGGCCAATTTTCATGTTTGACCTCTCGTTGGAAAGAGCGACCTTTCACCTTTCTAGACAGGAAATAACCTTGAATGGATGGCAAAATAAAACGGAGGATACGATTGGATTATAAAATGATGTCATTCCATCCTTCCAGCCACTGTCTACGCTCGTCTCAAATCTGTTGGCTGCTAGAGGTCATGTGGGCAAAATTACGCATACCGATTGGCTCGTCGGCTCAATAACGCAGCTTGCTGCCGACATTTTGAAATGTGTTCGACAAACTTTGCGGATCAAGACTCGTAAAAATATGGAAATAAACTTTGCCGGTCGTCGTTGGCAGTTTCAGTCGTCTGGGGAATATTCACCACGCTTTACCAGTCATGTCACATAAAAAATACAGGAGTTAGGATGAGGTTTTCGATGATTTTTTCCATTTTTGCGGCTCGCTGCCGAGATGCCCGTCACACGGTATGTGGGGAAAAATGCATTTTTCATTCCGATTTTTTTCGTTCAACATCTAAATTTGTTTTATTTATTTTTCAAACAAGCAAACAATTTCGAGAATCAAATTGATCAGGGTTTCGGCTTTCCAGAAGTATACAGTGTTTGATAGGTTTCCGTTAAAACGAATGCAAAAAAATAAAAGTGCTGTACCCATCGTGATGGCCAACAGGTTTAAGCTAACCCGATCAACCGGGGATGGTCGTACGGGTGGCACTCTCGTTATCCCCGTACACCGGGTTTAATCGGTGAAAGGGTTAAAACATAAACAAATGGATATACAAACAGATTTCAACACTTTACTGGTATAGATAATCGATCCCTTCAGTACAGGAAAGGGGTGCAAGAATATAGGATTTGTGCACATGGACATGTATTTTGTGGATGCTTCCTTATAACATTAACATTTCATTGTTAGTATTTATGTACTTGCACTATTATATGTATGAACTATGTACATGGATGAAGATGACTAGGAATATCGATTCAGTGATAATATCCAAGAAACTTGATCTTAAAAAATGATACCTGCAGGTTGAGATGTGGTGTAAGGGAGGGAACTCCATATTCTTTGATATGGTTTCAGCACAGAACCTTATAGGATCATGTATCTTGAGAATGAGAGTTATCTCCCTTATAACATGAATGCTCACATGATGAAATCGATAGAACAACATATCACATTAGTTTAATATATATATTGAGAATACCAAAATGTTTCTTTGTCAATTGTACATGTATGTTGATTATGGATAAAGCTGATGCTTGATTGTAAAATTGTGAGAGCTGTTCTTTAATCTTGTGCAGAAAAAGGCCGAGAAGGCTGAGAAAGAGAGAAAAATTGCAGAGGTAATCAGGTTTATATTACCGAAAGTTTTCAGTTTAAAAAGATGCTACTGGTATTTTGCATGGTTTTGGGAGTGAACACAGGTTCAGTGAACTGTTGTTTGATCAATACTCAGAGAAAATGTAATGGTAATGTTCCACTTTGATTGATATGGGTAAGAAAGAGACGTTAAACCCTATTCACTCACTCACCCTTGATATGGGTAAGCTTGTAGAAGAACCATGTGTACAGAAAAAATGGCAACTAGTACTTCTTTTACTGCTCTGTTCTAGTCATTAATATTTTACATTGCTATTGTTATACTCTACTTGCATTATTTAAACTGTAGAAGATGCTAATAAATCTGATACCATTATAAAATTTCAATTCAGTGTCAGTGTTCACCTTTCTTGCATGTTCAGATGGAGACAAATTTCAATCATATGAAATAGTCTGCCGGAGTTGTATTTGTGAAAGATAATTGTCTCTTCATTAATTTTACTATATCTCACTATAGGGAAGCAGCATAACCATGTTTAATGGCACCAGATATGAAGCCGAAATAGGGGTAGGGGTGATTACGCTCTAATATTTTACTTTTCTCCGATCCCAACACAATGAAATTTAACACATATTGAGTCTGTGTACGGATCATTCAGATAAAGCAATCCGATTCCGATTATCTTCAATGTTGGTGTCACACTGTCGCTATTATCATCGTGGAAGTATTTTTTCTTTGGACTTTTTTTTGGTAATTTTCCAACGGTATATTTTTACCTCGTTAGGTTTTGCTTGATGTGTGCATTTAAGGTGTTGACGTCTACGGTGATAAGTAAGGTCGCATTATGCCTTCTTCCAATGTTGTCCGAGTAACACACAAAAACAAACAAGGAATGGAGGTAGTGGTGATTATGCTTAGATATCTTCTTCACACTTGGGTCTAGAAATCTCGAGTTTTTAACACTGTGTTTGGATACTAAGAAACGAGGCATCAAACTTCCAATACTTCTGGAACAAAGTCTCTCTAATGTCTGTTTTGAACTCTAGTGTATTTTCTTTATAGCATAGTCACTGTCACAAGACTATTACATCGTCGCTCTGAAATGTTTGTCAAAAGTTGGTGTTATGGGCCGTGTGGTCATGTCTTTCAATATATTCACATGAACAGTCAGTAAAAGCATGGCTGGGATCACAGGGGTCACTTTTGGTTCTTGTGATGTTTTTGGAAATATTGTTACGCTAAAGCGATAGCGATTTCCGGTAGTTTATATGATATATTTACATGTAAATGTCCACCGGTGTATCCCATGTATGGTAAGTTTGTCAGGACTGGCCCATAACATGTACACCACAAAACATCCCTGCTGGCTTAATTCACACAGTACATCCCAGGTAGCTTCGCTCACCTGAGATCAACATTCAAATATAAATGTTGAATAGAGACATACATGTAGTCGAAAGATAAATAACATTATCAACCAAGTTAAGGCAGTGTTGAGATCAAATGAACACAGGTATGGTTTATTTTCCATAAATTAAAGGTACCAGCTGTACCAGTATGAAATAATTTCATTGTAATGTAATTCACTTAATATTTGCACCTACGCAACACAAACATCAGTCTGAGGTATACAAGATACCAATCCTCCCATTGAAATATATCCCACATAGGGAACATGCAAACGGTGTCCCTATAATTATTGGTGTGAGGCTATGCTTCATTGCAGGTCACAGGGTTGAGGCTGTTTGTAATTACTGTAAGTAGTATACAGCAAGCATAATCCCTCAAAGGTCAATGAGTGCACTTGAGCATGTACTAACCTGTCCTCTCATCCCGTCCATCATCTGACCTTGGATCATGTTTAGACATGTTAGGAGATTCCTCTGCGGTTTAGCGGTGATGCGGTTGTGGGGAGAAGCTTCTGCGGACAGAAAGTAGTCCCAAATACGTGGGTTTGCGTGAGAATGTCCGGCAATCTCCAGGGGCGATAGAGTCCCCTAGTAGACCGATTGGGTCGAGTGAGGTGTCAAAGTGAAGCGCTCCTCTAGGGTCATCATGGGTGGCTGTATGTAAAATTAGGATCTGTCCCGAAAATATAAAAAGCGGAACACGACCTTTGTCCCTAAACTAGGAGAAAACTCCTATCAGCCCTATCCAAAAGGGCTAATATCGGTCCCCGGGCTTATCGGGGTCTGCCTATCAAGTCATGTGTGGGTACATGTAAAATGAGGATTTGTCTCCGAAAATATAAAAAGTGCCATACGAACTTTTACTCCTACAATAGGGGAAGACTCCTATCAACCCTATTCCAAAGAGCTAATGTTGTCCCCACCCCCCCACCCCGGGCTTATCGGGGTCTGGGTGCATGTAAAATGAGGATTTGTCCCCGACAGTATAAAAAGCAGAACATGAAAAATTTGAAAATCAATTTTCCTATTTCTAAGCTTAAACTTACCTTCACATACTTTTTGCTATCGTGTTCTTACGCGATTGCCTAATTGTAATATATTACCACAGAATAAAAATAGTCCCTGTACTGCCCCAATGCCCATGCGCGAGTACCCAGATCCCACGTGACCGACCACGTCACTTCCTTCTTCCCCATTCAACGCAGTGTGAATAACCCATCAGCGGGGAGGCTGGGAGGGCCATCACAGTATGTGAAGGTAAGTTTAAGCTTAGAAATAGGAAAATTGATTTTCAAATTTTTCATATTTCTTGCGCTGTTAAACTTACCTTCACATACTTTTTGCTAGAATACCATAGCAGGACGGAGGGAATGAGTGGTCGGAAACAAAAGGACCCCGAGCATAAGCGAAGGGGAGTACAGGAGTCAGCGAAGTAATCAAAGACCATAAATGTATAATAATGACGATACGGTCCTTGATATACTCATCCGGCCTATAGTAACTACAGGCCCAGTGAATAAAGCTGACATACACTAGACCCATAAATCTCACCCCCCCCCCCCTTCTTTTTGAAAAATTGGGGAGAGCAAGATTACTTACCAAATTACAAAATGGTAAAACCACAAGAAGGTCTAGTGCATAGAGCAGGCATGGGAATTGTAACCACAGGAAAGTGTAAAATCTACTTCAAAAAAGTCTGAAATGTCTGCAATCAGCCTTATTGAAGAAAATTTCCATGCCTGATAGATATGGACGAGTGACCAACAGCCTGGGCACCACAACGGTCCCAGGGTGTAGCAATCCCGTCTTAACAACATCCAATCCCATAGGTGGTGACAAACAAACGTATCGCAAACCTCCAGATACGGTCCTAAAACGTCGTCCACAGTCTCCAAAGGAAACAGGATGTCAGTACAGCCCTGAACTGATGAAGCAATACCAACGAGAGTGACATAGCCTCCGCAGGTACGTCCGTGTACGCCAAACGAGAAGTTTGGAAAGCTAGGAAGAACATATATAATATTTCCTGCTAGAAGAGGGACCGAAACCGGCACAAAACAAAACACGTGTTTGTACGCGAGAGCTCTAATCAGGGCCCATAACTCTGCCATGATTTCAATTATAGACTGCAGAACAGAGTCGGAAGACGGACTCCGGAAAAAGCCATAAGGAGACATAAACCAAAGACAAATCCGTAAGAGTAGAACCTGTAGATATGCCGGGATGACGAAATCCGGTTCATACTCCATGAATCACACGACAGTGCATAAAATAGCGAAGTCTGGGGGGAAAAATGACCAGGTGTTAGAGCCCATCAGCTGCACTAAGACCTAGACAATAGTTTCCCGTGAAGTATCAGCCAAAC
Organism: Hanleya hanleyi; assembly: GCA_036873755.1. Classification (NCBI taxonomy): domain Eukaryota; kingdom Metazoa; phylum Mollusca; class Polyplacophora; order Lepidopleurida; family Hanleyidae; genus Hanleya; species Hanleya hanleyi. Next base: position 2,142 of record JAVTVY010033644.1, on the reverse strand, counting down.
TCCAGCGGTAACAAGCTACCAGACTGCAGGAATATAAAAAAACATAAGTCATCTATGATCACAGAAGGTTATAATTAGATGTCATACATGTAGACTGAAAAACACTCCTGAAAACGATACAGCGCCCAAACCAGCTCCGGAACTGCACCGTCTGGAGTGAATCTCAGTACCCATCGGAAAGCGACGGGGTGAACAAACGACTCCATGCAACCATCATACTCCAGGGAGTGGAAGAAAAATTACGTGGAACGATGGGATGACACCTGAACAACCCGAGAGATCGTTCTAGAAGAAAAGCAGGCAGAAGGAGTAGCAGCGGCCGAGGAATGAGTCCTTCAGCCAGATTACGCCCAAACGTACGCAAAACGCTGCCAAGACAGCTGGAATCGTAGTATGAGAAATAACAATCAGAAACAAAAAGTCGCTGAAATTACTCATAAATGAAGCATTCTACGAGTATAACAGTCACCCGGTCGTAAGAACCTGATAGAGAGTCGGACATACCGGAAACGTGATAAACTCGTAGCGACGATCCCTAAAAGCAGGAGCAACAGGGGAAACAAAACACAGTTCCCCGTGCTTGTTATGAAGGACAAAAGCTATGATAATGTCTGACACAACACAAGCGTAGGTTATTGAGAATTAGTTGACTCCCGCTGTAACGAGAGGAGTGTCAATTCTCGAACCAAAAATGTTCTTCAGCCCTCCTCGACGCAGTCTTACAAGACTGGCTGAGACGGAGGAAGAAACACCGGTCAAAAAGTTATCCGATAAAAGTAGTGCAGTACCGGTGAGATTTGACCTCCAAAAACGATATAGGTGCGTACTGGGCCGAACACAACAACGCCACCGCAAAGATACCTCAGTGTCGGAAGAAAGAACAGCAACACTACCGCCGGAATGAAGGCTCTTCCATCTATTCATCCACTAGAAGAGGAAAATAGATTCTGTGCTTACACTGCAGGTAATACAGAAACTGAAAAAGTCCGGGGTAGCTCGGTAAGTGACAAAGATCATGGAAACCGAAGGAGTATCCTTCAGCATACAAACCCGTACATGTTGCTGAACTACTCCACAGCAAACTGAAGGAAACGATGACGAAGTGACGCAGCCTCATACACCACTCTGGATACTCACGTAAAAAGACGGAACCGACCAGGTCAGTCAAATCCGAATTAGCCCTCCTCGTATAGGAAGAACGGAAATGAGGAAGCCAGGAGTAGTGTATAGCAGCGACAGGGAAGTAACCTCAAGAAGAATAGCTAGAACGTAGTTTCTTCTAGTCACGTAACATCGAAGATGGTGTCCCCAAGCCGCGGTGTTAGACTACGTCGCCAAGAAGTCAGTCATCAATTCCACATTCTCTACCAGAAGTAAAGAAGATAAGGGAATGCGATTAAACATGAAAGGGTTCGAAGAAGCCAATCCGTGTTAAGCAGAATCAGATAACTAGTTCTGGTGTTACTGACCGGAGTAATCGCAAACCCATGACGATCTGTGCATGCAAGAAGGCGAGTCGAAACAGGTCTTCCTAAAAGGTTCACTAAAGCACAGTCGAAGTGGAATACGAAAAGGATCAACCAAAATCCGCGAGGGAAGAAACCGTAGAAAATCTCTCCTCGTTTCATTAAGATGACCAACTCGGGGAGCATTGTCAGAATTTTTGGAGTAAAGATGAGACGTACAACTAGTTGAACGAAACAAACCCAAAACGTTTGGATCAAACGAATCGATCCAAATTCTGACAAAAAAACCATATCCGGTGATGATGCTCTCATGACGCAACAGCAACACCCAACCCTCACGGCCTACATAAATCATATGGGTCAACGAGGAACCGGCAAGGACGGTAAAGGAAAGCGCATGCGCGACCCTCGTTAAAACCCCAAGATAAATGTAAAACTGACCGGATGACCCGGATGAGGCTGTGACACTACAAAATGAGTTATATTCCGGACTGAAAACCGAAATAGAATTCATAGTGTCTAGCTGCAAAATAATACAACAATGTATCAACTTCCAAGTTGATAAAAGTTGTAGACAAGAAAGAATGCTCTATGTAAGATAGGCAGAACTTCAGGCAGCTAGATATACGAATAAACCACCAGTGATCTCGGAACGGTAATAAGACCGAAGTACCGT
>JAVTVY010033643.1:0-14089 GCA_036873755.1 Hanleya hanleyi | reverse complement strand
AGAATGAAGTCAGTTCCACGTCATACTCCTCCTCCTCCTCGGATGCTCACTCACGTAGGCTTTACAATGATACCTCACTCGACCCAATCGGACCACTAGGGGCTCACGTAGACCCTAAAACGTCCACCCAGCGCTATTTACCCACTACGCATGCGCGGTGACTTTTTAACAAAATTTCAACCAATCACTGGTGAGACGTGAAAAACAAGATCCTATAATCCATACCGCAATGCGCATGTGTGGATTTCCCATTAGGTTCAACATTGTCCACTGAGCCAGTATGGGCCTATCCAGACCCAACCGATACCTGAATTTTTCAAAAAATTTCACCGCTTTATAATAGCTTCTAGACCCCTGCCCTCGTGTTCTACGGTGCCCTTCCACAGTTTCGTAGTAATGGCCCCGGTCTTATTTCATAATACGATAGACTGCCCGTGTTCTGCTACATCATAATTCTTCTTGTCTTCCTAATAGCTTATATCTATAATACCATCCTATTCAGCATTATCAACGCTGCAAACGAGCATGTACAAATCGATGGCTGGCTTCGTCTACACGCTGATCGGATTCATGAAGTAAATTTTGTCCGGCCTCAGTTATGCCCCTTGGGCGTGCCTAAAAATTAGAACTTATTTACGGAAGAAAATCTGACAAAAAACGGGCAGGTTGACCCCCATCTTTTTTGCCTTTTTAAGTTGAGACCGGACCAGGGAACGTGAGTAAGAAGTTTAATTGAAATCTCTCTAACAGATTTTTCTGGAAATTGAGCCGAATTTGACCATTTTTCGACATTTTAAGGGGTTTTCTAGGAAAAATGAAGCAGGCATGGAGGAGAATGTTCGAGATTCATTTTTCTATAACATAGCAGTGCTATATCTTAAAATAATAGTTTAATCATGCTCTTTCAGAAAATATATACATATAAGTGATTTGCGTTAAAGATTTTACGTCAATTGGTGGCCGAAAGACGAACCCATAATCTATTCCATGCCGAATGGAAGAATCCCTGGAGTGCACCCTACAGCTAGAGACGAAGAAAACAAGATCCCACAACCCATAGTAAAATCCACAAGAAAAAAAATGACCACCCGTATACCCCATACAAGCATTCCCCGTATAGATGCAAATGTGCAAATCAGGGGAGATAACCCGGAATTTGTGCCACAGAGGATTCGCTCAGTCAGAGTTGTCTTCCTTGCCTCCAGAGGGCAGCACGATCGATGTCGTGATGTCAAGAGGGAATCCCCACAGCCAGCGCCGCCATTTTGTATGTTTATTTTTTGCGGAGATACACTGGACAATAAACGCTCGACCCTGGGATCGCACTGATCCTTGAGTCGTCATAATAACATCGTACAGCACCTATAGATGATGTTTATTACTATTAGTCTTACTTCCCATGGTTTCATGTATTTTTTTTTTCGTGCTATACGGACCGACCCGCGTATATTGAGAAACTGAGGGTTCCCCACTTGCTATTTATGCTGAGCATAGTGCTAGCAATATTGTTGGGGACCCTGCTTGATGACATGCATTCCGGGACTAACGTAGGACGAACGTTGTGCGGTCGCCATTTTGACAATCTCCATCTTGAAAGTTCACATTATAAATGCGTTCGAGGCCGGTCCCTCGTTGCCTTGGTGGCAAAAACTGGAACTAGGGGGAGATAACTCCGGGCTGTCACGTGACGCGGCAGTGACCTTTGTTGCACCATTATTAATATCCGGTATTGTAAAAGGTGATCTTTGGTCATAAAGCGCATCTTTGCGCACCTGGACACCAGGGGGCACCACCAGTCTTGTGACGTCACTTCCGTTTCCTGTCACGTGACCGGAAGTACCCTTTGATCCCTGCGCATCATTATTAATATCCGGTATTGTGCGCATGCGCAGGGGTCAAAAGTACTTCCGGTCACGTGACCGGAACCGGAAGTGACGTCACAAGACTGGTGGCGCCCCCTGGTGTCCAGGTGTGCAAAGATGCGCTTTATATACTACTAAGGCCTCCCTAGACACATCTGACTGTCACGTTTAGGTCACAGTAGGCCCCTAAAGTCCGTGTTTCCGCTTGTTGTTGTTTCGGGAAAAAGCCTAGTTTTGGTATCCACCAGGATTATCATGTGACCTCTTCTCTATTCTCTAAGTTGCCCTTGCAACCCACCATCCAAATTTCACCCCAGAGCCAAGGTCAGCCCACATTAAACCCACATTTCCCTCCCCCACCCCAAAATAATATCAAATTTCACGGTTACATAGTACTGTGGTTACACGGACGTCCGCGTCGCAAGATCAAAGGTCACACCACACGCCACATTCCACAGTCACAACTCCACACCGAATATGTATCTAAATGCGCTTTATACACTACTAACTTCTTGCTTTGAAAATAAAGGCTCAAGACGTCTTGGAATTCATGCATCATCCTGAGAATGTCTTAAGATGTCTCAAGACGTACACTGTCTCAAGACGTCTTAAGACACATTGGGCTGGAAATAAGGCATGCCTTGAGGACGTGTCTCAAGACGTCTTAAGACGTCTTGGTGCACAAAATTATATGACCATGTCTTAAGACGTCTCAAGACATTGCCTGTTGTTGATTTTTTCCTACTGAATGTCTTAAGATGTCTTGAGACACTGGGATGCAAAATGAAGCGTGTCTTGAGGACATGTCTCAAGACATCTTAAGACGTCTTGAAAAACGTAATTTCATGAACATGTCTTAAGACGTCTCAAGACATTGCATCGTTATGTCTTAAGACGTCTTGAGATGTCTTGAGACAAAGGTGATGTCTGGGTATGGAACAGCGGGATGCCACCTGTCCATACCGGTCTTGTGCATCTTCACAAGTCCAGGTAAATTGTGAATCGTTTACCTGGACATTTTTGGTGATTCGAGTGAGTTCTTGAGTCGTTGCCTTGAGTCGTTGCCTCAATCTCGAACATTTCATCCCCCGAGGTTATTTTGAATTAGCATGGTTAGCATGGTTTTTGCTTTGACTCTCGATGTCGATTTTAGCCTGACATCAAAGTTATGCTAGCGATGTCACACCTCAAACCGTGCAGTGCATTGGCGTAATGAGCTAGCTGAGTTTGTTCACTAGTTGGTTTGATTTAGAGGATACCCTTGATCTATTTTTATTCAGGACTACCGTGGGCAACTAACCAATGCAGTGTATAGATACCCTAACAAATCGATCGATACACTGGCTCCCGAGGATGGCCTGTTGGGTCACATGCCTATCACGCTTCACACCTCTTATACGACACGATTTGCGTTTTCTATTCTACTCGTCATCATAACACTTCCACGTGCGAACATTGATACGTCAAAGTTAAAACCGAAAAACATTTTTTTTTTCATTTTTGCGTGAAGCAAAACAAAAAAAGAAAATTGAAAATTGACTGACAAATTTCTATTTTCGTTTTTTTTTGTAATCCCAAAATCAAATTTCAATTTTTGATTTTGCGAAACCAAGAAACAAAAAAACGAAAATTGAAAAGCTCGAATTCGGAAACGATCTAAGAGTTTTCATCTTCTCGCTTTCAATTTTACGAGATGGAAAGCTTGAAAACGGGAGCGATGTAGAATTTCCATCTTCCGATCTTCGATTTTTGAAGATGGAAAGCGTTACACGGACCCTTCATAACAGTAATCCATCTCACAACAAATGACATTGTTCCGAGAATTAAGCAGGCCATATCGTATGACTTCTTCTTCTTCTTCTTCTTCTTTCGGCAATGGTTTTTCAAAAGAACGATACCGCCACGCGATGTTTTTTATCTGTAGCGTAAAGAGATTGATTGCACATTAATTTATTATCATGCAACAAGATTACATAAACCTATAACATAGACCTATAAATATATCGAAACGCGGACGTTAGAAAGAGCAGAAATTAGTATATTCATTAATTGGTGTATAGATATTTGAAACATATGCCCTACGATGGGATATGGGTGACTATTAAGCTCGAATTATGTACATTAACTGGTTATCTTACGTATTTGTACAGTACAGTATAAAAATATAGGTCCTCCATCGACAAATCCGCAATCAGTATTAAATGTTGTTCCCAACTGGTGGATCTAGCGGCATAAAATCACAACAATCCCTCTGTACCATATACCACTCCTCCTCTGGATTGAAAATCCTCTTGATCTCCTCTTGAAAAAAAAAACACAATTCCCTCGCGGTCGACGATCCACGATTACGTGTACGGGTAATTGCGATTCAAAAGCCATATCGCAAGATTTATTTTTTTCGAGAAAACTTCATGGATTATCTTATTTTCTCTTATATCTTCGCGATTGATTAAAGACTCGTTGTCTTTCCGTGGAGAACACTGAATAAAAATAGCAACCGAAGGCAGAACGAATAATGAGAACGCTCACTAATTCAAACAGCTGGTACGTCATTATGAGATGAATGACCAGCTCAACTTTACTGGATTGGGGAATCCTAAAAATGGTAATGGTCAAGGGAGTAGACCGCGAAATGAAGGTTCATGGCCTGTTGGATAAAATATCCATTCAAATTTATTTATAAGCATATACATACCACACAAGTTAAACAGTTAAATGTGTTGCATAACATGCATAATACGTTAAATATGCTGCATTACTTTACATTTTATCTTGTGGGCATTTTGCCACATTGCGGGTTTTGTCTGTGAACGGATTTGCAGAAATGAATGCGTTCCTTAGGCTAATAAAAACATTAAGTGGTGTTGTTCCTATCTATACCATGAAGTCAAACCCATATATGTTTCCTTCTCAACGCACAATCTCCTTTAGCGAGACAACATACCTATATACTGTAGCTGTTGCAATATGAAGAATACCAAGTCGTTCAGTTACACTATACAGGGGTCTTCTTATGGGAGTTTGGGCATTAAGGTTTGCCGGTATAGCTATCTCTCGTGTTGTGTCTTTTATGCGATTCCGTCATCTCTATCGCTTTTCCAAAGTGTTTTCATCTTCGGAAATATGCGGGAACGTACAGGTCTTCATGCCTTTACTGATTCTGGATTTCCATCTCATTTTATCAGGGAGCTGTTGGAAAGTGTGGTCTTGGCAGTCACGACGGCGAGATACAATCACAGGGAATTTAAGGCGCGAGAATTGTCCCAGATCTTTTCCTATCGAAATTTCAAAAGGCTGATATTTTAAGAGTTAAATATTACAATCAGGTATAGCGCCCACTCAATATTCGCCGGAATTCAAGTCCTGATTACAATTTTCAATTCCCAAAAATCAATGAAGGTTTGTGACCTACATGTGGAAATCAACTGCTCAGTTCCAGTAAACTAAATCCACGTCAGACTCGTGAAACGCTATCCGGAAGAATGATCTGCAATAAATAAAGATATTTCTAGTTGCCTTGTGCGAAGCTATGAATCGTCCTTGTTGACACTGAAACATATCCAGAGTACAAGCGTCTAGTCCATCATTTATAATTCAGCCGTCGTCCATTAAAGAATATCTGGATCCATAATCCAAAGACCTATTTCATATTGGGTAGAACAGTATCAGCACCAAATTCAAAAAGACAATCATAGTATACATAAACATAGTCTAGTTTCTTGCAAGAGGGAAGCGGTCAACAGTTTTCAATGATGCTGACAAGACATCATGATGTTCCAAAAATATAAAATCCGTATCGCTAATCAGTATTCTTAATCCATAATAATCGTTGTAGAGTCGTCATCTAGAGAATGATGTATCTCAGTCACGCTTTGATTGTGACTGTTCATATGAGCGCCATGAGGATCTTGAAGTACATGGGTTCATACGGCCCCTAGCTCCGGGTTGAGCGGAATTAGACACACGTTACGAAACGTAACGCCATAAATCCTGCACGCTACCCCGGTATTTTGCTATCAGCATACAATATGTATCGCCAAATTTGAGAAACTTTGAGTGGAGGCGCTTGTTGGAATAGCCCTGTTTTATAAGTTTGTGCAGCAATGTTTTGTGACGTTGATTAAAATCGTCACATTTAAAACAGGATCTAGCAAATGCTACTAGGCGAGATATGTATACGCTATGCAAGTCCCACTGGAATATTACTGTCCAGAAAGGGATAGTTTACGATGTCGAAATTGTAATCATCTCTTTTGTTATAAAGTCGACGAGAGAGAATGCCCGCTTCATTTTTATAGAACTAAATATGATGTGCCTGTAGGGCTATCTGTGGCTACCTTCAAATCCAGTGAAGGTGGATATATATCCTTCACTGCGTCATTTATATAGCGATGATCCACAGCGAGAAGATCGTCTATATAGCGTTTGGTGAATGAGAAGGAACGAGCTTTGAATGGATCGGTTTTTGAAAGCGCCTACATATAGTCATATTCATAAGAGAACAGATATAGGTCAGCCAACAGGGGTGCACAATTAGTACCCATTGGAATACCTATATGCTGCTGATATATTGTGTTGCCAAATTTCACATAGATATTTTTAATGAGAAATTCAAGCAACTCTATAAACAAAGAAACATCTCATGAATGATATCTCTTGTATGTAGTCGAGCTAAAGAATGCTTTATGTCTTCCGACATTAATATATCTACGATCAGTTTTCTTGAACACAGATACTATGAATGAACTTAGACGGTGAATAAGGTCCTGATGAGGGATTGTAGTATAGAGAGTCGAGAAATCCCATGTGGATACATGTCTGTACGGTATGTGACCTTTAGCATCAAGTTCTTCCGTAAGACATTTTGAGTTTTTCAATATCCACATACGTTCAACGCCAGAGTTCTTAGAAATAGTGGCGCAATACCTTTCCAAAATGCTTTTACCTCCTGAAGGGCCCTCGTCAATAGGGCTGAAAGAAGCTTGGTGGTGCAGCTTCTAGAACCAGCTATGAATCTAGCTTTGTATGGTGATTTATGCATTTTGGGAGTCCAGTATATTTTTGGTATGTCGTTATGATTGGTTGGAAGGCAAATACCTCTTTCCCTGAGAAACTTTTTGTGATTGTTAAATAAATCTTCCAGAGTAAACGCAGTTTGGGAGTAAGTAGACGTATTTGATGAAGATATGTCTACACTCAATTCTTTAACCAGCACCTGGTAATAGTAATATTTACATATGAATATTATATTATTCGGAGCTTTGTCTGCTGGGACTATGACGAATTTACTCTGGAGATTTGCTAGAACTTCTTGCGAATTGAGGTTTCTCAGTACTTGTTTGCTGGGGAAGAGTACTTCTGTCAATATGGCGGATTGTTTCAACGACCTTGCTCTTGGTGAGGTCCAGCCAATCAGCGAGTACTGTAGGTTCAACTTTTTCTCGCTTAGACCAATCAATAACGTACTGTTCCAATGCAGACAGGACTATCTTCTGGTCGGCCTTCAGATTTATTCTTCTTGGCTCTCTATATTTAGGTCCCTTCATCAGGAGTAATTTCAGATCCTTATCACTCACCACATCAAGGTCACCAGTCACAATATGTTTGCATGGTGTATAGATACAGTTCGACGATTCACAATCACAACTATAGCCTCCTGACGTGTATAAGTTCCAGTCAAACTCCTGGACAGCATTGGAGTAATTGAATATTTTGGTGGCTATAGATTTAGTATACTTATATGAAATGCAAAGAGGTTCTGTGAACTTAAAATAGTTTGGTACAGTGTTGCGTACCTCTGGATCATTCAGGATTCGAGGTAAATTAATGATGTCCAGTCCTTTATCTAAGTAGTTGAGTTTCAAGAAAAACCGATCTTGAGATGTTTCGATTATGTTCACTGGACGATACAACCGAAAATACGCTATATCTTGACATACTTTAATGATTTTTGATGGTATTATATTTCCTGAAGACGTAGATTGTTGTATATCTCTGGCTATTTGATCTAAAGCTCTCAGAGGTAACGCATACAGAACTGTACGTAAGCTATGTATACTATTGGGTGTGTTAGTTAAACCCACTAAGTAATTTAAAGTGATACGATCGTGAATCATCGAACTATTAAACTTTCGCCAACCATGGCTGCGATGTCTCCGTTGATGGGGTTTAAATAGTTGGGTAATGTTGGATATATTTGAACGGCGGTTTGTAGCATTGCCGAAGCCACTGACATTATCATTTAAACCAAACGGAAACACTGACCCAAGTTCTAGCATCCAGAATAATTCCCGCTCTCGGATTTTTCTCTCAAATCCAAAGGGGGAATCCTTAGTAGATGGATAGACGACGTCTATGATCTGAATACCAAAGTTATCCCAGCCAGCCATGGTTGGGTCCAGAAAAATGCTTACCTATAAGCAATTGCTTTTCCTAACGGATTTTCTGTGACCATTCACCTTAAGATGGAGTCTTTGGGTGTTTTGCCAACATACTGTTGACCACACTTCTTACAGGAAACTAAATAAATACAGTTTGTAGTAGAACTACTAACATCAACATACGAGTTAACAGAATATGAGTTACCAGTTAACGATCATCAAGCGCAATATTACAAGGTTTGATGTCATGACCTTGCTTTGCTGTCAGAAATATATCTGTCATTTGGATTGAAAAAGGTCTTAGTGCATATCGAACTATTATAGAGACTCGGCCGAGGAACCTGCACTAAGGTTCCTCGAATCTGTCTTACAATTATTTTCTTTTATAACTTTTTTCATCACGAGTTCACGAATGTGCAGGGACCCGGCCTCGGGGATAACTTATCCACCAGCAGAATCGAGGCATACACGGGTTTAAATTACAAGCGTCTAGTCCGTCATTCATAATTCAGCCGTCGTCCATTAGAGAATATCCGAGTCCATAATCCAAAGACCTATTCCATATTCCATATAACAGTATTAGCACCAAATTCAAAAAGACAATCATAGTATACATATAGTCCATGAGCCAGACCAGATATCGGTACCACCTGGGGTGGCAAATTCTCATTATGTTGTTTTGAAAGTCCTATATCCATAGATGCAAAACAATTTTGAAAGCAAGCCGGGACTCACAGCTTAGTGGTAGTAATCACCTCTTAAAGACGGACACCCGAGTCCAATCTGAGGGACCAGATTTGGGGGTAGGGGAAATATAAAGTCGAATAACTTTTGTAGTAATGGTGATATAATGACATTTGGCCACTCAAAATGTTGGTAATCTGATCCTCTATATGTTGGTATCTGTTATATGCTAATATGTCAATTATGTAGGTCACCAGAGGTCAAAAGTTCACGAAATCTGACCCATCTCTAAAACGTGAATACCTGTAGGAAAACTCGCTGCAGATACCATACCAACGGAACTTTCTCAACCTAAATGAGTTCAAATGGAAGCCAAGAAGTACCCTATTCTACAAAAAGTCTAAACAAGTGGAGTTTATTATTATTTAGACTGTGGCACAGAACTGTTTTTGCCCCAATTTCAAAAATGGTCTTTTTATTGCGCTAAAACTGGCGAAATTGTGTGAAGTTGGACAGCTTGAAATTAGTTGCATATTTTGACACATAACTACTCCAAATGCCAATGGCCATGTCTTAGGTCTATTCAGGGATTAGCTAAGCTACATTTTGAGGTAATTAGGTCACCAGAGGTCAAGGTCAAAGATTGTCAATTATTAATTTTCTACATTTTTACTTGGGACTTTCATATTACAGTTAGCGCTGCAGCATGGGTCCCAACACGGGATTACTTTCCGAGTAATCCAAACCAGCATTCTACCAAAGGTCATCATATATCAAACTGATCGTTCTGGTGCCAGGAGTAAGGAAATGTATGATGCCAAGGTTGAATACAATTACAAACCAAGTTGTGACCTATTTTCCAGGGGTGTGGGGTGGGGAGATATCAACCGTTCTTGAATGTAAATGTACTATACATTTTGGCTGCTAATAACCTACTCTGTTGTTATGATTTTTGTGCTGCAGGTTACAGAAGCATACCCAATATATGCTTATAAACTTCCCCAGAATGGCTGACCACCCTCCAAGAAGAGCGGGTGACGTTAGGTATTGCGGAGTCTGTTCGGCAAAATCTTTTACACAATAAGGAATGTACCTATTTCCATCGGAAAAGTGTACATTATGATGAGGAAGAGTACTGATTCTCAATGGTATGTATACTTATTTGTCATACAGATGCCCATCCGCCATGTCGTACATCCCTCATCAGCGTCTTGTCATTCCTTTTGTTTATTAGAGGAATTAACGTTAGTATCAGAATGGCGGAATTCAGTGTTGCTGCCTCTACCAAGAAGGCCAGATTGGACATTTTTGACGTAGAATCCAGCATATTTTGTTCTGCGTCTTTCTCAAGGAAGAATCCACCTGTCCCTTCCTGACACGGCGAAGCTGTAATCGTTATTTTCAGCCTGCAACCAACACCAGGATGAAACTGGACAAGTCCTGCTCGAGAATAAAACAGACATCCTCGATGGAGTGAAAACATTTAGATATCACAGAGATTGTAGGTCGACATATTGCATTCGGCACAACATACAGAGATTAATTAAGTAGAGGAGCAGTGGCAGCCATAGCAGTTCATTGGCTGCTTCTACCAACAGTAATCCAGGGAATGACACTGCTGTTATCGGAAGATCACAATTGTCAAAATCTGCATTTGACTGGAAAAACAATTGCTTTATTTGCGGCATGCGCTGTTTTTCTTCTCAGAGATATTCAGCAAGCAATGCTAACTGGTCCCTGCTAGCAACAGTCGTAGACGACACGTGATAATACCTACACAGGCTGTAGATGCTGCAGAAAAGCAATGAGACTTTGAAATGCTTCAACGCCTTCGTGGTGCTGGACCAGATCTAGTAGCTGCAGATGCCAGGTATCACCGGAAAAAGAACTGTCTTCCAAAATATATCATGGCAGGTAAATTCGAGTCGGAACATTCGGAAAGTGCTCACATCGCTATTATCAGACAGGTGAAGGAAGAATTCTATCAGTTATGGTTGAGAAGGAGGTGTATCTTTTGAAAACACTGCGCAATCGTTACCAGGAGATTGCCGTCGGAACAGACGTTAAAAATGCTTCGTCATACACTCGAATTTACATGCCATGAAATATTTTGGAAGACAGTTCTTTTTCCGGTGATACCTGGCATCTGCAGCTACTAGATCTTGTTTAGCACCACGAAGACGTTGAAGCATTTTAAAGTCTCATTGTTTTTCTGCAGCATTTACAACCTTTGTGTAAATATTATCACACGTGTCGTCTACGACTGTTTGCCACCAGGGACCAGTTAGCATTGCTTGTTGAATATCTGTGAGAAGAAAAACAGCGCATGCCGCAAATAGAGCAATTGCTTTTCCAGTCAAATGCAGATTTCACAATGCAGATTTCGACGATTGTGATCTTCTGGATAACAGCAGTGGTATCTCCTGGATTACTGCTGGTAGAAGCAGCCGATGAACTACTGCTTCCACTGTCCCTCTGCTTAATTATCCTCTCCCCTCCCCCCCCCCGTTTCCGGAGCATAACTTGACAACCGCTACTTGGATTCCTCTCAAATTTGGTTCTCAGCTACCACACCATGAGGCCTCGCTTGAGATTGCGTTTGGTGCATGTGCGTCTACAGGTGGCACCACCTAGGGTCAAAACTTTCTTGTCGGTCCGTAACATTTCATTTCCGGATGATCAGCTAGTTGGATTCTTCTCAAATTTTGTATGTAGTTATCATACCATGAGACCTTGCTTGGGATTGCATTTGACGCGTGTGCATCTACAGGTGGCGCCACCTGTGGGCAGAATTTTCTCAGTTGGTTCGTAACATTCCGTGTCCAGAGCATAATATGCGTAGACAATCCGTTGACCACTGTCGTGACCGAGTGAGATCCTCATTGTCAACTATTTACATACCGTGCCGCCACCAAATGCAATCTAAATGAACTTACCCGTAAACTACTAGAACATGTATACTTATATTCCACTACAAATGTTTGTCAATTTCTATCAAATGTGCATCCGGGGGGTATCTTGTAAGCAAGCTTACTGATCATTTCCACCGCCACCCGATGCAATCTCATTCAACTTACTCGTGAAACGTTAACCACCAAAATGTATCGATGCCTTACGGGGAGGGGGGGGGTATCTTGTAAGCAGCCTTACTGATCATTTTGATCAAATGTGTGCATCCCTCAGACTATGCTCTAGTTAATCTCTGTATGTGGTGCCGAATGCCATATGTCGACCTACAATCTCTGTGATATCTAAATGTTTTCACTCCATCGAGGATGTCTGTTTTATTCTCGAGTAGGACTTGTCCAGTTTCATCCTGGTGTTGGTTGCAGGCTGAAAATAACGATTACAGCTTCGTCGTGTCAGTAAGGACAGGTGGATTCTTCCTTGAGAAAGACGCAGAACAAAATATACTGGATTCTACGTCAAAAATGTCCAATCTGGCCTTCTTGGTAGGAGCAGCAACACTGAATTCCGCCATTCTGATACTAACGTTAATTCCTCTAATAAACAAGAGGAATGACAAGAAGCTGATGAGGAATGTACGACATGGCGGATGGGCACCTGTATGGCAAGTTGGTATACATACCATTGAGAATCAGTACTCTTCCTCATCATAATGTACACTTTTCCGATGGAAGTAGGTCCATTCCTTATTGTGTAAAAAACATTGCCGAATAGATCCCCCCGCCCTCCCGCAATACCTTTTTCTATCGTCACCCGCTCTTCTTGGAGGGTGGTCAGCCATTCTGGGGAAGTTTATAAACATATATTGGGTATGCTTCTCTAACCTGCAGCACAAAAATCATAGCAACAGAGTAGGTTATCAGCAGCCAAAATTTATAGTTCAGTTACATTCAAGAACGGTTGATATCCCCCCTGGAGAATAGGTCACAAATTGGTTTGTAATTGTATTTGAGCATGGCATCATGCATTTTCTTAATTCTGGTACCATAACGATCAGTTTGATATATGATGACCTTTGGTAAAATGCCCGTTTGGGTTACTCGGAAAATAATTCAGTTTTGGCACCCATGCTGCAGCGCTAATTGTAATATGAAAGTCCCAAGTAAAAATATAGAAAATTAATAATTGACAATCTTTGACCTTGACCTCTGGTAACCTAATTACCTCGACATGTAGCTTAACTAATCCCTGAATAGACCTAAGACATGGCCATTAGCATTTGGAGTAGTTACTTTCAACTAATTTCACGCTCACCAAATTGATACAATTTTGCTTGTTTTTAGCGCAATAAAAAAACCATTTTTGAAATTGCGTCAAAAACAGTTCTGTGCCACAGTCTAAATAATAATAAACTCTACTTGTTTAGACTTATTATACACTTGCACTACACAAAAAGGCGGATTTCACGTACTGGGGAAATGTATTGCTTATTAATTGGAGAGGCCACTGTTTGCACTTCTTTACATAGATGCCCACTAGTGCGGATGTTAGTATTTCATAGCGTATGACCCGTACATTGCAGCTTGGAGAGGCCAAGATGACAAATACATTTACGGGATATATATTATAGATAAGGCATCCTATATTTCATATACCTAAAATAGTATGGTGACAGGTATGGAATATTTAGTATCAAATTATATTCCATACAGCAGGAAATGTAAAATAACCAATTATGGCAAGACTGCCTTAAATTTAATCAAATAAAACTCTTTGAATACATTCGAGAGGTATGACAAAGTATTTGTATATATGAATATTTATTTAAATTTAACCTATCACTAAAATGCAATGTCGAAGTTCCATCAATCGGCTTCCCCCAAGAGGTACGTCTCATACTCGTTCATTATGCTTTTTAACGTCATAAGAAGGTAATTCTTTTATATGGCAAATATCAAGATTTGACATCATGAAATGGTAATTCTGATACACGGCAAATATTAAGATTTCATCTAATTTTATCTAGACTGTAAAGAAAACCAAATGAAGCATTATAAGTTATTTCACCGTCTGGTAAATATATGCATATTTCGATGAGAGCAAATATTCAGTTTATCCCTTTCACTGGTGGTTATACGGGTATGCCATTCCGTTTTGTATGATCAGCAAATATATGGCAGAACTGAACTTTTGCAACCAGTTTGGTAAATACTGCAAATATATGCAAATGTTAAGGAATGACTGCGCTGTAAATAT
>JAVTVY010033642.1:0-14009 GCA_036873755.1 Hanleya hanleyi | reverse complement strand
CGCTCGTCCGGTGTAAACAGCTGGTCCACAATAGGCACCACTTTCTCCAAGGCTGTCCACAGATCGGGGACTAGGGTGAAGCCTCGCGTGGGGTCTTGGTAGCGGCCCAGGCGTGGGAAGAAGGGTCCACGGTATACGTAGATGGCATTGTCTATGTGGATGACGTGTCCATCGAGCTCGCCGCTCAACACCCATTTAATTTTGGTCCAGCCGCCACGGTGTAGCGTCACAGTATTCGATACGGTCTCAGCGGGCGACCTGCAAACATTTCCACGGTCTTCCACGAGGGTGACTTTATCTTCATAGACGTGTAACCCCACCTGGAGTGTAAGGGGCAGGATGGCTCGTAGGACGGGTGACATGCTTGATCCAATGACGATCGGTGAATGACACACATTCTCTCTGACCCTCGTATTTATAGTGTCAATGCCATAGCGCCAGGGTCAATAGGGCACAGACTAGTGTGAGGCCAACCAGCCGGCGCTGGTTCCGGTGTGAGCGCTCCTGGTCCATAGACCGAGCATCAAGGATGGCTGTCATAGTCCAGTAGTGGTGAGTGATGGCACACCTCTCCATCGAGTGCACTCTGTCGAGGACCGCTTCTGTGAACTCGTTCAAGATCTGGCGTCGCCCCTCGTTGTCGTCGTCATCTGCAAACATGGACCGGACCACTGCTCGGTAACCCGTGAATGAATTCACCGCGGTGGCATGCTGTAAAATGCGAGTCGCATAGGGCTGGATCTCCGCCATGGCTCTGCAACCGTAGAAATGAAGGTGTGTGATCCAGAGAGACGTGTTTTATAGACCAGGTCACACATGCGCGCCTAGACGTCGGGTATAGTCCGTGATACGTACTATTCTGATGGGTTAGTCCAAAAAAGAGATCCGGGGAGTACCGGAGAGGGGCGGAGATGCCCGAAAACATCCGGAGAAGATCGAAGATACCTACGGAAATGGCCGAAAACACCCGAATCTCACGAAAAAAAGAGAGTATAAAAATGGGAATTTTTAGGTGTTTGGTACATTCATCGGCTTGCCGAACGGAGCTATCTCACCTGCCTGCCTGACCAGCCTTCCTGTCTCGACTTGGAGGTACTTGAAGTGAGTGTGCTAAAAATAGATCACCAGCCAGCGTGCTATAAAAGGAAACCGGCCTGGCCGTTTCATCAGACACTGTCAATCACCAAGATGTTCACTTGTACTACTTGCCAGAAGCTGTTTACTCGCCCAGAAGATTTGCGACGACACGAGTCCTCCATCCACAACGGCGGACGGTATACTTGTATAACCTGCACACGGTCATTTAATCGGGAAGATGCTTTTCTGCGCCATGAACGTTCAATTCATGGGCCACCCAAGCGTCCATGCGAGGATTGTGGTCGGCTTTTCAAACTGACCAGTCAGTTGCTGCGACACCAACGTTTGATTCATGCCCATGAGCATGAACGACAACCTCCTACTGAAGAGGAGCCACGGAAGGTCAGACCCAGTGAAGATAAGCCCGGGGAGACGAACGCCACTGGTGATGCGATGACGGAGAACCCGCCTATACCCACAGTTCTGAAGAGCCTGAATATCCAGCTGGACCCCAGCGTTACGGTTTCGAGTCCTGACAACATCGAACATTTTCTGGTGGAGCCCATAAATGCTCCTAGCGATCTCTTACAGGACAACCATCCAATCAGTGACATCGATCGGCGCCATTGGTCCATGACACGGTACTGTTTCCACCCTCAAGATATCTACAATTTCCCACTGACCAACCGCACCTGTCTACGCAGCTACGTGGAAGCCATCTTCAACGATCAGACTACGGCCTTTAAATTGAATGTCGCTTTCGGGTACATCTTACGTCACAAAAAGACGGACCAGTTACAGTATTATTATCCCAGTGCCAACAACCATGTGTTTGACCAGCCGGTCACCATCATTAACCGGGGGTCACTAGAGACGATGCTGGAGATACTGGACACCGTGGATGCCTTGAGATGGGCGCATCGTCAACGCCCCAACATTCAATGGGTGGTAGAGAGGGTAACCAATGTCACGTTTTTCCTTACCAAGCTGACCGATCACCCCCATCGGTTGAATGCGTCACCCGTGCACTGATGAATATCATGCCGTACACACACTCTATGTCTACATGCTGCTCGCTGACTTGAGCTCAGTAAACACTTGTACCTAATGTGACAATGTGTTAAATAATAAAACATGGTGTTTGATATTTCAATTTGTTTTGCTGTGAACATACTAAACATACCCAGGGCGGCTCCCCCAGCCTGGGTATGATGTAACATTGGGGGTAATAAACTATATAAACATTGCTAAACTTGTTGTTTTTTTCACGACAACCGCTATCCGATTGCATAATACAGATCCGACATTCATCCGCGTGATGACGCGCGCGCGCTGGGGGGCCGGGGGGGGGAAAACAAAACCCGGAGGTTGAACATACGGACGTCTAAGGGGAAACATTGGAACTCTTCTATGTTTGGAGGTAGTTTTTTAGTGAAAAACCCGGAAGTGACGTCACAACCCCCACGTGACCTGCGCAGCAGAATGGAAACGACACCCTAGTGTAACTCCCTCACCTAGGCTTCACATGGATACCTCGCTCGATCCCATCGACCCACTAGGGGCCCACCTACACCCCAACACGTCTATTTCTATACTACGGCCAGACTGCGCATGCGCAGAATGCCGCTAGTTCAACCCCACACCCAGCCCATCAGATGCCCTTCACGAATGCTTCACTTTGATACCTCACTCGACCCCATTGGACCATTCGTGGCTCCCCTAGCTCCAACACGTCTAGCGGGACCCATACAGGGTCCAGTTTTCGACACTAGGTGACCACATCCCGACAGAAATGGCCAGTTTTCGACATCGGATGTGCCGCCATCTTGAACATACGTGCCGCCATCTTGGATATGTCCCATAATGCACCGTGTCAAAATACTCGCTTCTGATTGGACGAGAGCTCCGTGGCGGATTTGAAATACTCGCTTCTGATTGGACGAGAGCTCCGCATTGCATCTGCGCATGCGCAGAATGACATTCCTACCGCACACCCAACCCATCAGATGCCCCTTCACCTAGGCTTCACTTTGATACCTCACTCGACCCCATTGGATCATTAGGGACTCCCCTACATCCCAACACGGCTATGTCCATACCCTTGGGCCACCGCGCATGCGCAGAATGCCGATAGTTCAACCCCACACCCAGCCCATCAGATGCCCCTTCACCTAGGCTTCACTTGATACCTCACTGACCCATTGGACCATTAGGCTCTACATCCCAAAATCTATGCGCATGCGCAGAATGGTGACAACGCCCGAGCCGCTAGTCCAGTCAGATGCCCCTTCACAAGAGGGTAAGCTTCACTTTGATACTTCCTCAATCGACCCCATTGCACCATTAGGGCTCCCCTACATCCCAAAACGTCTATTTTCATACCCCTGGCCACTGCATGCGCAGAATGCCATAGTTCCAACCCCACACCCAGCCCATCAGATGCCCCTTCACCTAGGCTTCACTTTGATACCCCTCACTCGACCCCATTGCATCATGAGGGGCTCCCACATCCCAAAACGTCTATTTTCATACCCCTGCCACCGCGCATGCAGAATGCCGATAGTTCAACCCCACACCCAGCCCATCAGATGCCCCTTCACATAAGCTTCACTTTGATACCTCACTCGACCCCATTGGACCATTAGGGGCTCCCCTACATCCCAAAACGTCTATTTCCATACCCTTGGGCCACCGCGCATGCGCAGAATGCCGATTGTTCAACCCCACACCCAGCCCATCAGATGCCCCTTCACATAAGCTTCACTTGGATACCTCACTCGACCCCATTGGACCATGAGTAACTCCCCTAGCTCCAAAATGGCTATTTCCATATCCTTGGGCCACCGCGCATGCGCAGAATGCCACTAGTTCAACCCCACACCCAGCCCATTAGATGCCCCTTCACATAAGCTTCACTTGGATACCTCACTCGACCCCATCGGACCATTTTATCTAGGGACTACTTTTTCTCCGCGGAAGCTTTTTCCCGAGACCGAATCACCGCCAAAACCGCGGCCAAACCGCATCACCGCGGATGAATACATCCTGAATACATACCCTGCAGCAATTGGAACTCTCCTGGATTGGAGGTAGCTTTTGGTCTTTCTGCCGGAACTATACTGCATTTGACCTCTCTCTCCGCCACGTGACCGCCACAAATTATGCAAATTTTTGAGGTCAATGGGCGTCAGATCGGGTAGACCCTACTACTCATCTCATTAAATCGGGCAAGGTCCTTTCTCCCGTTCAACATTGCATTTCATTTTGACCAGCAAATGTCTGAAAATTCAGTTTTTTGAATAATGATATATTTTGCTGAAGAGAAGAAGACAATTTACTAGAAATCCAGAAATGAACACCGCCCATTGCACATAAACGATATGTTTCATGAATATTTTACCGCCTATACCCAAGATTCAGTTACTTTTACCTGGTGTATATTGTCTGTTCTGACATACCCAAAGGGGCCCCGTTGGGTAGAATTACAAATGGCTTGGCTTGACATTCGACGGTTCCATATGCCACCTCCAATATTCGTTTGCACAATTAGTTCTATGTAAAATCATGTTTAGTTATTCCTGCTACTTGAGTGGAGTAAGACACAAAACCAAATAACTATGGCTCCTTAAAATACATAACATGGTGTGGAACCATATGACCGTCTACTTGGTTCCAAGTGGAACCGTATGGTCCGCTATTTGGTTCTATGTAGAACATTATCGTTCTCGATTTGGTTCCTAGTGCAGCCGTCTGGTCCTCTATCACTGAAGTTTCGAGATGGTGAAATCAGTGGAACTCTCCACATTTGGAGTGACAAATAACTGTAACAGGTGACCTACGGTAGGGCTCCCAAGGCCGTAATGAAAAACATTAACCGTTGCTCATAATTATGAACTAGTTTGCTAAGTTTGCTAAGCTTAGAAACGAAGAGAATTACACACTGGTCCAAATCCATTATATTTTTGCTACATAATAAGCCTGAAGCCTGATGACGTTTAATCCCACTTCTATCCCTTGTGCCCCCAACATCCATGATAATGAAATTGCAAGTGGGGATCGTAATATTCCATTTGCTTTTCACCTCCCTCATCTAACATGACATCAACCTAATTGCCAGCGCGAGGTCCCCGGACTGGCACAGTCGGAAGAGCAAGCCATAATTTGGTGTATAGGGTTACATATAGGGCTTCACGCCATGCGGCACATGTACAGTGCGTTGACAATGTAATTAGTTTCGTGTTACATAAGCGATGTTGTCATGCAGATGAATGGATGCACTATTGCACTCAATGTGATCGAAAGAGATATAATACGTCATCAGGGTTCAGGTCCATTGATATCAGTAATAAATAGGATCATACATTTTGAAACCGGGTATCGCTCAATGGCATTCTGGCCCTACCAAAACCTCTGGATAAGGACTAAATTTATCTCCCCACGCAGGGAAGTTCAAATGTCTTCGGTACCGCACTGTATAACCCCAATCTGATTAAAACTCAGACTTAGTAACCGCTCCTCTATCGGACGTGTTGCTAATTAAGATCTGAGGCAGTCTGTATCTTAAATCTGTCGCGCATGTCAGACTGGCGACCAATCACAGTACAACTTCAACGGGCGGATAGGTGCCTATCCGAGCAAATAACAATCTTCAGTGATTGCTCATGGATTGCTCATTCCTCGTTTACTACGGAAGTAATCGGATAGGCACCTACTCGCCCGTTGAAGTTGGACTGTGATTGGTCGCCAGTCTGACATGCGCGACAGATTCAAGATACATACTGTCCCAGATCTTCATTAGCCACATGTCCGACAGAGGAGCGGTTATTAAGTCTGAGTTTTAATCAAATTGGGTATAACCCAAAACATACGTTTCGGTTCCGTCTGTGCCACAGTCAAAGAACCGAATTATCGCTGAGTGAAGAACACTCCCCGCACATTCAGATGTTTCTCCCTGTGTAGCTTGTGATTCACAGGGGGGAAATATCCACAATACATTGTAGCTATCAACTGAGATCAAATTAATAATTTACGAGCAAGGAAGACATCGCATTGTTTTATGGTAACATGAAATTGGGCTGTTGCCTTTGGCCTGGCTTCCGTATGAAGCTCAATCTACAAAGTTACACGGATGAGCGGGTTCACCGTGGTATTTGATAACCAATCAGCTACAAGTGCTATAAGAACCTTCTCTTTTCTAGGAAAAATAACTCTTCTCGGGAGAGTGAAAACAGTGAAATTCGCACCAGGATCAACATTTTCAGTTGCAGCGTAGTTCAGGTTTCCTGTCCAAGGAAGGCATCAGGAAATGCAACCGGCACTATATTATTCGCAGTATTTACAGCACAGTACTTTGGTTTTCAAAATTACCCAACTTATATTTTTAGTCTTGTTCCGTTCAATAAAGAGGGAAGATAAAGGATAGGAGCGCAGTGATAGCCATAAATCTAGACGTTTTATAGCTAAATAGCTTTTTCATTCCACACGGGTAAAGACCATGCGTTGAACTACCGTTACCGAAAATATGCCGATAATATGGAGTGAATAAGAAGGCGTCCACTGGGAGTCATCGATCACTCAGTTAAGCATATTAGCACTTCATCGGGGTCAATTCTATACGTCAGCGGGCATTTTCTCATCTTCGTTCGCCAAGCCAATTTCTACGCCCATGCTCTTGAGTTCGAAGTGGGAACGCATTTGACATTTTCTGTGGAGGTACCCATTTGGTTACACGTTTGTTGATGCTGCGTTGCTTTTATATCTACGAACATTCCACACCTAATAATATCATAACATCTTATATTGTGCATAAAAAAAATCTGAAAATTGCATCATCGAAGATTGAATATAATTAATGATGTATATTACGGGTATGATATTATGAGAGGCGTATACGAGATTGCTAACAGCTGTTCTGATTGGAACCGTAATTGACTACAATATCCCTGTAGGTATTCTTTTGTAGAAAAGAATCATGAATAGGCCTTAGACGAAAGGAAGATAGTTCTCATTCTGAAATGAAGTTTTGGGACAAAATGATAAAACGGTGTTCAGCCTTTCTCTACTCAATTTGTGCTTTCGGCGAAAAATAAATGAGAAATATATTTATTTTTTTCTGAATCTCATCTTGCCCAGAAAAAAAAACATCGCAGTGATTTACTATTGCTGAATGAGGTTTGTTGATTAGACGACAATCAGTCTCATATGTCAGACCAGATAATGACAGAGGATATCTAACAATACGTTCTATGTATAAAATAGCGATATTAACGATCTAAAAAAAATAACATGATGTCACCCTTTCTGTAATATTAGTGCTGGTACTGATTAACTTCATTCGATGACGGTGTGAGGACAAGAGCAGTGAATATATGGAATACGCATGATTTGAAGTAAAGAATATAACCGTTCGAGAGAATACGGGCAAGTTGAAATCGAAACTGCGCTGGAAAGGAATATTATACTCCCGTTACTATGATGGCCGAGAAGGGACATCGCTGTATTGTGTTATGATTCTGGACCGACACACGAAGGCAGGATGCGAAGTCGCGAAGGCAGGCTGCGAAGTGGCGAAGCCGGGATGCGAAGAACGAAGGCAGGATGCGAAGCGCAAAGCGCAAAATTTCATATAAGTACACTAAATCTATAGCCACCAAAATATTCAATTACTCCAATGCTGTCCAGGAGTTTGACTGGAACTTATACACGTCAGCAGGCTATAGTTGTGATTGTGAATCGTCGAACTTTATCTATACACCATGCAAACATATTGTGACTGGTGACCTTGATGTGGTGAGTGATAAGGATATGAAATTACTCCTGATGAAAGGACCTAAATATAGAGAGCCAAGAACAATAAATCTGAAGGCCGACCAGAAGATAGTCCTGTCTGCATTGGAACAGTACGTTATTGATTGGTCTAAGCGAGAAAAAGTTGAACCTACAGTACTCGCTGATTGGCTGGACCTCACCAAGAGCAAGGTCGTTGAAATAATCTGCCATATTGACAGAAGTACTCTTCCCCAAGCAAAACAAGTACTGAGAAACCTCAATTCGCAAGAAGTTCTAGCAAATCTCCAGAGTAAATTCGTCATAGTCCCAGCAGACAAAGCTCCGAATAATATAATATTCATATGTAAATATTACTATTACCAGGTGCTGGTTAAGGAATTGAGTGTAGACATATCTTCATCAAATACTTCTACTTACTCCCAAACTGCATTTACTCTGGAAGATTTATTTAACAATCACAAAAAGTTTCTCAGGGAAAGAGGTATTTGTCTTCCAACCAATCATAACGACATACCAAAAATATACTGGACACCCAAAATGCATAAATCACCATACAAAGCTAGATTCATAGCTGGTTCTAGAAGCTGCACCACCAAGCTTCTTTCAACCCTATTGACGAGGGCCCTTCAGGAGGTAAAAGCATTTTGGGAAAGGTATTGCGCCATTATTTCTAAGAACTCTGGCGTTGAATGTATGTGGATATTGAAAAACTCAAAATGTCTTACGGAAGAACTTGATGCTAAGGTCACATACCGTACAGACATGTATCCACATGGGATTTCTCGACTCTCTATACTACAATCCCTCATCAGGACCTTATTGACCGTCTAAGTTCATTAATAGTATCTGTGTTCAAGAAAACTTATCGTAGATATATTAATGTCAGAAGCCATAAAACATTCTTTAGCTCTACTACATACAACAGATATCATTCATGGGATGTTTCTTTGTTTATAGAGTTGCTTGAATTTCTCATTAAAAATATCTATGTGAAATTTGGCAACACAATATATCAGCAGCATATAGGTATTCCAATGGGTACTAATTGTGCACCCCTGTTGGCTGACCTGTATCTGTTCTCTTATGAATATGACTATATGCAGGCGCTTTCAAAAACCGATCCATTCAAAGCCCGTTCCTTCTCATTCACCAAACGCTATATAGACGATCTTCTCGCTGTGGATAATCTCTATATAAATGACGCAGTGAAGGATATATATCCACCTTCACTGGATTTGAAGGAAACTACAGATAACCCTACAGGCACATCGTATTTAGACCTATATCTATATAAAAATGAAGCGGGCCTTCTCTCTCGTCGACTGTATGACATTAGAGATAATTACAATTTCGACATCGTAAACTATCCCTTTCTGGACAGCAATATTCCAGTGGGACCTGCATATGGCGTATACATATCACGCCTAGTAGCATTTGCTAGATCCTGTGTTAAATGTGACGATTTTAATCAACGTCACAAAACATTGTTGCAGAAACTTATAAAACAGGGCTACACCATTAAGCGCCTTCACTCAAAGTTTTCAAATTTGGCGATACATATCGCATGCTGATAGCAAAATACGAGCGTAGCGTGCAAGATCTATGGCGTTACGTTTCGTAACTTGTGTCTAATTCCGCTTAACCCGGGGCTAGGGGCCGTATGAACCCATGTACTTCAAGATGCTCATGGTACTCATATGAACAGTCACAATCAAAGCGTGACTGAGATACATCATTTTTTAGATGACGACTCTATAACGAATATTATGGATTAAGAATACTGATTAGCGATACGGATTTGATATTTTTGGAACATCATGTCTTGCCGGCATCATTGAAAACTGTTGACCGCTTCTCTCTTGCAGGAAACAAGCCTATGCTTATGTATACTATGATTGTCTTTTTGAATTTGGTGCTAATACTGTTATATGGAAAATGGAATAGGTCTTTGGATTATGGACGCGGATATTCTCTAATGGACGACGGCTGGATTATGAATGACGGACTAGACGCTTGTAATTCGCATCTTGACTTCGCGCTTCGCATCCTGGCCTCGTACTTCGCATCCTGCCTTCGCATCCTGACTTCGCGCTTCGCATCCTGGCTTCGTTCTTCGCATCCTGATTTCGCATCCTGACTTCGCGATTCGCATCCTGGCTTGGCACTTCGCATCTTGCCTTCGCTTCCCGACTTCGCGCTATGTTCCACCAATTGGAACTAGTTCAGAGCGGGAGCGTAGAAATTGACTTGATGAACGAAGATGATGTACCATAAACGAATATATCTGTAAATAACCTCGGAAGAAATGTGAAAGAACCCCCAAATTTCTATCTTCACAATTAGCAGACCCGCTGTGAAACGTTGCCTAGTAAACTGACGTTATACGGTCGGAGTGGAATATGATTAGGGCGTTCCTTACTGAACTCTTTACTTCATCATCACGCTAAATGAGTGAGCGTGTTAGCGGAAATTGATTCTCGTATGCAATTTCCTGCCATTATTCCGTGAACCGTTGCGAACGAATGGAAGAACGAATAAATATAAATGTGTGTGTTACGATAACAGTAATTATTTGTATTAACTGGCCATCAGGAAATGTGCACTCCCTGAAGGTGCATAATGGCGTGTTTGATGTAATATTAGCGGCGAATTGAATATGTTCACTCGTTCACAATAGGTTCTGTTTTTGAAGTGTATTCTACTCATCTGTGGGACGCCCGGTGAATAACTATGGGAATTGTACGTAAATTGAATCCATGGAAATGGTGGTAATTAGAAGTGTGGACAGTCGGTCACTGGCGAGAACCACTTCAACCGAACAATGTTATATGACTCGTAGTAGGCCTAGTGCCGTATATAGTGCTAACCTCCCAGAAACGTTTCACACTCGGCTGTAGCATCATTTGTAGCCAGGGTTCGTCTGACAAATCCGTACGGAGTATACAGGACCTGCATTGTGGCATCTTCATTTTATCCAGCCAATTTCTACGTTCCCAGGTTCGAAGTGGGAACGTAGAAATTGGCTGGATAAAATGAAGATGCATTATGGAGGATGGACTGTATAGCTGCAGAAATGTAGCTTCTGCAGCTATACAGCCCATCCTCTATAATGCAGCTCTATTGACGATCCCAAAGGACGAGAGTCACATGAGAACTCGTTTTCATTTTTTAATCATATTTCCTCATTTGCCTCATTTGCCTCATTAAACAACTGCCAATAAATGATATACATACTACCAGTCAAGAAAATGCCAACTCTAAGTACTAATTTATATAATACCGGCGTTTCCTGACGATTCTCATTTCTTTACACTCCCTATGCACTGCCGCCATATGACGTAGGGGAGACCGGGGCAAGTTGCAACAGGGGTAAGTTGCAACGGGGTCTTTTTAGCGAGCCACAAATACATTTTGGTTCTTTGAGCGCCACCTAGTGGTTGTTTTGTTGGCGAGGAAGGAACCCGGCAATAGAGTTGTCTGCAACACGAGTTTAGGGATTTTTTCCTTCGACAAACGTGTTTTTGACCACCGTAAGTAAATTTTGCATTTTAAGTTCTTTGTGAAACAGCTGGTAGCATGATAACAGAATAATTTCTCGAGATAGGCAGTTGGATGTATATAAGACTGGAGTAGATAGTCCACTTAGCAGAATTTACCAACGTCCCTCTAGTTTTAACAAGATGGCCGATCTTTCTTCTGTGTCCCCTTGGGGCAAGTTGCAACACACGAGGAGGGGTAAGTTGCAACAGCATGAACAACTATGTTATATTTCCAACTTTTTTATTTTGAAACAGAACATCAGAGTTTTCACCTGATTGCCGCACTTAAACCTTTTCATGATTCCAATTTTACTTGCTATGGAAATAAACTGATTTTAACGTTTTTTCTACAATTTATTAAAACAGTGGGAATTGCTCTGAGTATGTATTACTTTCTCAAAATTCTGAGTCCAAACGCCAAGAAGAATATGCTGATGTTTAGTTGGATTGGTGATACATCTTTTGCGCCTGTTGTTTAATTAATGTTAACATTCCGCATTTCCACTTGGATAATATTTGCATTTCGTGATGCAACTTACCCCGACATGTGATTCAACTTACCCCGCTATGGGGCACGTTGCAACGGCCTGACATGGTTGTGTATAACAGAGAGTCGGTCTGAAACTGTTGTAGCTACATCCATAATTATGGAACCTATATGTAGCCTAATAATGTAGGTATGCTACGTCTTAAAGTGAATCCTGTAAACCCACTACTAACTGACATAAGACAGTTTTAGTAAAAAGTGATGCAACGTGCTGCGGTCTCCCCTACATGCAGTATCCATTCGAGACTGCTCGGCCTATTCCGTCGAAGTCATACTACCTCGCACACCTCACCGATGTAAACCGTGATCCGCCGCACGTGAGGCACACCACATGCAATAGGATATGATTCCGTTCACATAGTCCCCGTTCAATCTGTAATCATCTGAGTCATCTATACGCATCCTCGTGAGCCAGTTTATCGATCGATATATGGGGATCGATACACTGGCTTGGTTAGTTACCCATACGAGTTCTGGATATAAATAGATGAAGGGGTTTCCCCTGAATCAACCCAATCAGTGAACGCGCTAAGCTGGTTGTTTGGCCAATCCGCTGCGAGGTATGAGATGTGACAGGTTTCAATTTCACCGCGAGCCATACTGCTTTGACGTTAATCGGAAGTCAAAGCAAAAACCGCAGGCTTGGGATACCGACATGCTAATTCAAAACAAGCGAGGGGGATGAAATGTACGAGATTATATAATAGAGGCATCGATTCAAGAACTCATTCGAATCACCAAAAATGTCCAGGTAAACCCTCTGCGAGGATTTAGGATTTACCTGGACTTGTGAAGATGTCTATACGCGGTAAGACTGAACCTGGGATCGTGTGTATCCATTTTCAGCCAACTTCCGGCAACTAAATGACGGAAGTCCTCGAAATTAACACCGTAATGTCGTCAGCCAATCAGTTAAACTCTACAGATCTAACCCCAACGTAACCCGCCATTTTCGAGTCATGTGTTGTCCTACTTGTTCAAAATTACAGATTTACAACACCTCTTAGATGATACGGAAGTTATTTATATCTGTATATTTTGTAAGCTCAGAAAATATATTTTTCAGAAGTAGTATGAAAAGCCTGTAATTTATCAGATTTTTTGAGTCTGATCTCCGCCGGTTGAAGACCGAACAATATACGGTAAAGTATCGGATATCACCCCGCAATAATGGCGATACACGATTTGCAAGCCATCTTATGGATGGCGAAGTGTACGCAAATGAGTCCTCGTTGTATTCCTCTCTTATCAGGAAATAAAATATATATACAAATGAAATGGATATTTCCTTGATTCTAATCTGAGGTGTTTCTCGTGGTTCTTCGTCTCAAGCTGATCTTCATGGTAACGGAAGTCATCCAGCGGACAGGCGCTGTCCGGAGTTTCGGCGTGATACTGTGCATTCAACATGGATGCCAATATGGATTCCTAGCAGTGCAGGTCGAGGTGCTATGTCCTACATTAAATCACGAGACCGCGCCGAGTGATACATTAGCGACTCGGATCTGTGGTCGCTATCGACAGTTTACGCTCAGTTTCTCGCCAGCCCCTACGCGCCTATGTTGAGAACTCCGGCGATTGTCGACTGACGAATTGCTGCTATCTTTTAACACGTGAAAACTCGCCACTCTCCACGCGACGGGAAAACGCGGCGAGTTTGTTCCTATCCACATTGCAAAACTCGTCAGTCGCCTTGAGCACGCGCGGTGGAAATTTCGTATACTTCAACAGTTTTCACAACAATTTTCTTCTGATATTCCGAAATTTGAATCAAATATCCTGTATTTTCAAGTACGTTTTCATTGTTTGTGTTATGCCTCATCTAGAACAACGTTAAAACTGCCAGAAAATGTAGAACGAATCGAAAGCCTATGTAGCCCACCTATGTCTAAACAGGTCTTGCATCCAGATACTCCATCAAATAGTCTGATTTGGTAGGACTGGGATTGATTAATAACTGCGCTACATTGCTCAAAGCAGGTCTTATTTCAACTGAACTAAATTATCAGGACTTCTTTTGACCAGCCTGATAGGCCCTACAAAAAGCACTCGATGTG